>CM062531.1:39581408-39653828 GCA_031439595.1 Pterocarpus santalinus | reverse complement strand
AAAAGAACTTAAAGAACAAAGAAACCAATTCCTTAGAAACCAATTCAAAAGAACTTAAAGAACAAAGAGAAACCAATGGATTAAGACTTGCTTTCAATCAATGGCCAAAAGAACTTAAAGAACAAAGACAAACCAACTCCTTATGGATTAAGACTTGCTTTCAATCAATGGCCAAAAGAACTTAAAGAACAAAGAGAAACCAATTCCTTATGGATTAAGAATTGCTTTCAATCAATGGCCAAAAGAACTTAAAGAACAAAGAGAAACCAACTCCTTATGGATTAAGACTTGCTTTCAATCAATGGCCAAAAGAACTTAAAGAACAAAGAGAAACCAATTCCTTATGGATTAAGACTTGCTTTCAATCAATGGCCAAAAGAACTTAAAGAACAAAGAGAAACCAATTCCTTATGGATTAAAATTTGCTTTCAATCAATGTCCAAAAGAACTTAAAGAACAAAGAGAAACCAACTCCTTATGGATTAAGACTTGCTTTCAATCAATGGCCAAAAGAACTTAAAGAACAAAGAGAAACCAATTCCTTATGGATTAAGACTTGCTTTCAATCAATGGCCAAAAGAACTTAAAGAACAAAGAGAAACCAATTCCTTATGGATTAAGACTTGCTTTCAATCAATGGCCAAAAGAACTTAAAGAACAAAGAGAAACCAATTCCTTATGGATTAAGACTTGCTTTCAATCAATGGCCAAAAGAACTTAAAGAACAAACAGAAACCAATTCCTTAAGGATTACGACTTGCTTTCAATCAATGGCCAAAATAACTTAAAGAACAAAGAGAAACCAATTCCTTATGGATTAAGACTTGCTTTCAATCAATGGCCAAAAGAACTTAAAGAACAAAGAGAAACCAATTCCTTCAGGAATAACGCTTGCTTTCAATCATTGGCCAAAAGAACTTAAAGAACAAAGAGAAACCAATTCCTTATGGATTAAGACTTGCTTTCAATCAATGGCCAAAAGAACTTAAAGAACAAAGAGAAACCAATTCCTTATGGATTAAGACTTGCTTTCAATCAATGGCCAAAAGAACTTAAAGAACAAAGAGAAACCAATTCCTTATGGATTAAGACTTGCTTTCAATCAATGGCCAAAAGAACTTAAAGAACAAAGAGAAACCAATTCCTTATGGATTAAGACTTGCTTTCAATCAATGGCCAAAAGAACTTAAAGAACAAAGAGAAACCAACTCCTTATGGATTAAGACTTGCTTTCAATCAACCGCCAAAAGAACATAAAGAATAAAGAGAAACCAATTCCTTATGGATGAAGACCTGCTTTCAATCAAATGCCAAAAGAACATAAAGAACAAAGCGAAACCAATTCCTTATGGATTAAGACTTGCTTTCAATCAATGGCCAAAAGAACTTAAAGAACAAAGTGAAACCAATAACTTATGGATTAAGACTTGCTTTCAATCAATGGCCAAAAGAACGTAAGGAACAAAGAGAAACCAATTCCTTATGGATTAAGACTTGCTTTCAATCAATGGCCAAAAGAACTTCAAGAACAAAGAGAAACCAATTCCTTATGGATTGAGACGTGCTTTCAATCAATGGCCATAAGAACTTAAAGAACAAAGAGAAACCAATTCCTTATGGATTAAGACTTGCTTTCAATCAATGGCCAAAAGAACTTAAAGAACAAAGAGAAACCAATTCCTTATGGATTAAGACTTGCTTTCAATCAATGGCCAAAAGAACTTAAAGAACAAAGAGAAACCAAATCCTTATGGATTAAGACTTGCTTTCAATCAATGGCCAAAAGAACTTAAAGAACAAAGAGAAACCAATTCCTTATGGATTAAGACTTGCTTTCAATCAATGGCCAAAAGAACTTAAAGAACAAAGAGAAACCAATTCCTTATGGATTAAGACTTGCTTTCAATCAATGGCCAAAAGAACTTAAAGAACAAAGAGAAACCAATTCCTTGTGGATTAAGACTTGCTTTCAACCAATGGCCAAAAGAACTTAAAGAACAAAGAGAAACCAATTCCTTATGGATTAAGACTTGCTTTCAATCAATGGCCAAAAGAACTTGAAGGTCAAAGAGAAACCAATTCCTTATGGATTAAGACTTGCTTTCAATCAATGGCCAAAAGAACTTAAAGAACAAAGAGAAACCAATTCCTTATGGATTAAGACTTGCTTTCAATCAATCTCCAAAAGAAGTTAAAGAACAAAGAGAAACCAACTCCTTATGGATTAAGACTTGCTTTCAATCAATGGCCAAAAGAACTTAAAGAACAAAGAGAAACCAATTCCTTATGGATTAAGACTTGCTTTCAATCAATGGCCAAAAGAACTTAAAGAACAAAGAGAAACCAATTCCTTATGGATTAAGATTTGATTCCAATCAATGGCCAAAGGAACTTAAAGAACAAAGAGAAACCAACTCCTTATGGATTAAGACTTGCTTTCAATCAATGGCCAAAAGAACTTAAAGAACAAAGAGAAACCAATTCCTTAAGGATTAAGACTTGTTTTCAATCAATGGCCAGAAGAAATTAACGAACAAAGCGAAACCAATTCCTCATGGTTTAAGACGTGGTTGCAATCAATGGCCAAAAGAACTTAAAGAATAAAGAGAAACCAATTCCTTATGGATTAAGACTTTCTTTCAATCAATGGCCAAAAGAACTTAAAGAACAAAGAGAAACCAACTCCTTATGGATTAAGACTTGCTTTTAATCAATGGCCAAAAGAACTAAAAGAATGAAGAGAAACCAATTCCTTATGGATTAAGACTTGCTTTCAATCAATGGCCAGAAGAACTTAAAGAACAAATAGAAACCAATTCCTTGTGCATTAAGACTTGCTTTAAATCAATGGCTAAAAGAACTTAAAGAACAAAGAGAAACCAATTCCTTATGGAATAAGACTTGCTTTCAATCAATGGCCAAAAGAACTTCAAGAACAAAGAGAAACCAATTCCTTATGGATTGAGACTTGCTTTCAATCAATGGCCAAAAGAACTTAAAGAACAAAGAGAAACCAATTCCTTATGGATTAAGACTTGCTTTCAATCAATGGCCAAAAGAACTTAAAGAACAAAGTGAAACCAATTCCTTATGGATTAAGACTTGCTTTCAATCAATGGCCAAAAGAACTTAAAGAACAAAGAGAAACCAATTCCTTATGGATTAAGACTTGCTTTCAATCAATGGCCAAAAGAACTTCAAGAACAAAGAGAAACCAATTCCTTATGGATTGAGACTTGCTTTCAATCAATGGCCAAAAGAAGTTAAAGAACAAAGAGAAACCAATTCCTTATGGATTAAGACTTGCTTTCAATCAATGGCCAAAAGAACTTAAAGAACAAAGAGAAACCAATTCCTTAAGGATTAAGACTTGCTTTCAATCAATGGCCAAAAGAACTTAAAGAACAAAAGAAAAGAGAAACCAATTCCTTATGGAAACCAATTCCTTATTAAGACTTGCATTCAATCAATGGCCAAAAGAACTTTAAGAACAAAAAGAAACCATTTCCATATGGATTAAGGCTTGCTTTTAATCAATTGCCAAAAGAACTTAAAGGTCAAAGAGAAACCAATTCCTTAAGGATTAAGACTCCCTTTCAATCAGTGGCCAAAAGAACTTAAAGAACAATGAGAAACCATTACCTTATGGATTAAGACTTGCTTTCGATCAATGGCCAAAAGAACTTAAACAACAAAGAGAAACCAACTCCTTATGGATTAAGACTTGCTTTCAATCAATGGCCAAAAGAACTTAAAGAACAAAGAGAAACCAATTCCTTATGGATTAAGACTTGCTTTCAATCAATGGCCAAAAGAACTTAAAGAACAAAGAGAAACCAATTCCTTATGGATTAAGACTTGCTTTCAATCAATGGCCAAAAGAACTTAAAGAACAAAGAGAAACCAATTCCTTATGGATTAAGACTTGCTTTCAAGCAATGGCCAAAAGAACTTAAAGAACAAAGAGAAACCAATTCCTTATGGATTAAGACTTGCTTTCAATCATTGGCCAAAAGAACTTAAAGAACAAAGAGAAACCAATTCCTTATGGATTAAGACTTGCTTTCAATCAATGGCCAAAAGAACTTAAAGAACAAAGAGAAACCAATTCCTTATGGATTAAGACTTGCTTTAAATCAATGGCCCAAAAAAGTTAAAGAACAAACAGAAACCAACTCCTTATGGATTAAGTCTTGCTTTCAATCAATGGCCAAAAGAACTTGAAGAACAAAGAGAAACCAATTGCTTATGGATTAAGAGTTGCTTTCAATCAATGGCCAAAAGAACTTAAAAACCAAAGAGAAACCAATTCCTTATGGATTAAGACTTGCTTTCTATGAATGGCCAGAAGAACTTAAAGATCAAAGAGAAACCAATTCCTTGTGCATTAAGACTAGTTTTCAATCAATGGCCAAAAGAACTAAAAGAACAAAGAGAAACCAACTCCTTATGGATTAAGACTTGCTTTCAATCAATGGCCAAAAGAACTTAAAGAACAAAGAGAAACCAATTCCTTATGGATTAAGACTTGCGTTCAGTCAATGGCCAAAAGAACTTAAAGAACAAAGAGAAACCAATTCCTTATGGATTAAGACTTGCTTTCAATCAATGGCCAGAAAAACTTAAAGAACAAAGAGAAACCAATTCCTTAAGGATTAAGACTTGCTTTCAATCAATGGCCAGAAGAACTTAAAGAACAAAGAGAAACCAATTCCTTGTGCATTAAGACTTGTTTTCCATCAATAGCCAAAAGAACTTAAAGAACAAAGAGAAACCAATTCCTTGTGCATTAAGACTTGTTGTCAATCAACGGCTAAAAGAACTTAAAGAGCAAAGAGAAACCAATTCCTCATGGATTAAGACTTGCATTCAATCAATGGCCAAAAGAACTTAAAGAACAAAGAGAAACCAATTCCTTATGGATTAAGACTTGCTTTCAATCCATGGCCAAAAGAATATAAAGAACAAAGAGAAACCAATTCGTTATGGATTAAGACTTGCTTTCAATCAATGGCCAAAAGAACTTAAAGAACAAAGAGAAACCAATTCCTTATGGATTAAGACTTGCTTTCAATCAAAGGCCAAAAGAAGTTAAAGAACAATGAGAAACCAATTCCTTATGGATTAAGACCTGCTTTCAATCAATGGCCATAAGAACTTAAAGAACAAAGAGAAACCAACTCCTTATGGATTAAGACTTCCTTTCAATCAATGGCCAAAACAACTCAAAGAACAAAGAGAAACCAATTCCTTATGGATTAAGACTTGCTTTCAATCAATGGCCAAAAGAACTTAAAGAACAAAGAGAAACCAATTCCTTATGGATTAAGACTTGCTTTCAATCAATGGCCAAAAGAACTTAAAGAACAAAGAGAAACCAATTCCTTATGGATTAAGACTTGCTTTCAATCGATGGCCAAAAGAACTTAAAGAACAAAGAGAAACCAATTCCTTATGGATTAAGACTTGCTTTCAATCAATGGCCAAAAGAACTGAAAGAATAAAGAGAGACCAATTCCTTGTGCATGAAGACTTGCTTGCAATCAATGGCCAAAAGAACTTAAAGAACATAGAGAAACCAATTCCTTATGGATTAAGACTTGCTTTCAATCGATGGCCAAAAGAACTCAAAGAACAAAGAGAAACCAATTCCTTTTGGATTAAGACTTGCTTTCAATCAATGGCCAAAAGAACTTAAAGAACAAAGAGAAACCAATTCCTTGTGGATTAAGACTTGCTTTCAATCAATGGCCAAAATAAGTTAAAGAACAAAGAGAAACCAATTCCTTATGAATTAAGACTTGCTTTCATTCAATGGCCAAAAGAACTTAAAGAATAAAGAGAAACCAATTCCTTAAGGAATAAGGCTTGCTTTCAATCAATGGCCAAAAGAACTCAAAAGAACGAAGAGAAACCAATTCCTTATGGATTAAGACTTGCTTTCAATCAATGGCCAAAAGAACTTAAAGAGCAAAGAGAGAAACCAACTCCTTATGGATTAAGACTTGCTTTCAATCAATGGCCAAGAGAACTTGAAAGTCAAACAAAAACCACTCCCTTATGGATTAAGACTTGCTTTCAATCAATGCCCAAAAGAACTTAAAGAGAACAAAGAGAAACCAATTCCTGATGGAATAAGACTTGCTTTCAATCAATGGCCAAAAGAAGTTAAAGAACAAAGAGAAACCAATTCCTTATGGATTAAGACTTGCTTTCAATCAATGGCCAAAAGAACTCAAAAGAACGAAGAGAAACCAAGTCCTTATGGATTAAGACTTGCTTTCAATCAATGGCCAAAAGAACTTAAAAAAACAAAGGGAAACCAATTCCTTAAGACTTGCTTTCAATCAAGGGCCAAAAGAACTTAAAGAACAAAGAGAAACCAATTCCTTATGGATTAAGACTTGCTTTCAATCAATGGCCAAAAGAAGTTAAAGAACAAAGAGAAACCAATTCCTTATGGATTAACACTTGCTTTCAATCAATGGCTAGATGAAATTAAAAGAACAAAGAGAAACCAATTCCTTATGGATTAAGACCTGCTTTCAATCAATGGCCAAAGAACTTAAAGAACAAAGAGAAACCAATTCCTTATGGATTAAGACTTGCTTTCAATCAATGGCCAAAAGAACTTAAAGAACAAAAGAGAAACCCAATTCCTTATGGATTAAGACTTGCTTTCAATCATTGGCCAAAAAGAACTTAAAGAACAAAGAGAAACCAACTCCTTATGGATTAAGACTTGCTTTCAATCAATGGCCAAAAGAAGTTAACGAGCAAAGAGAAACCAATTCCTTATGGATTAAGACTTGCTTTCAATCAATGGCTATAAGAACTTAAAGAACAAAGAGAAACCAATTCCTTATGGATTAAGAGTTGCTTGCAATCAATGGCCAAAAGAACTTAAAGGACAAAGAGAACTTAAAGAAACCAATTCCAAAGAGAAACCAAGTCCTTATGGATTAAGACTTGCTTTCAATCAATGGCCAAAAAAAACTTGAAAGTCAAACAGAAACCAATTTCTTAAGGATTATGGCTTGCTTTCAATCAATGGGTAAAAGAACTTCAAGTACAAAACAAAACCAATTCCTTATGGATTAAGACTTGCTTTCAATCAATGGCCAAAAGAACTTAAAGAATGAAGAGAAACCAATTCCTTGTGCATTAAGACTTGCTTTCAATCAATGGCCAAAAGAACTTAACGAATAAAGCAAAACCAATTCCTTATGGACTAAGACTTACCTTCAATCAATGGTCAAAAAGAACTTAAAGAACAAAAGAGAAACCAATTCCTTGTGCATTAAGACTTACTTTCAATCAATGGCCAAAAGAACTTAAAGAACAAAGAGAAACCAATTCCTTATGGGTTAAGACTTGCTTTCAATCAATGGCCAAAAGAACTTAAAGAACAAAAAGAAACCAATTCCTTAAGGATTAAGACTTGCTTTCAATCAATGGCCAAAAGAACTTAAAGAACAAAGAGAAACCAATTCCTTATGGATTAAGGCTTGCTTTCAATCAATGGCCAAAAAAGAACTTAAAAGAACAAAGAGAGAAACCAATTCCTTATGGATTAACACTTGCTTTCAATCAATGGCCAAAAGAAGTTAAAGAACAAAGAGAAACCAATTCCTTATGGATTAAGACTTGCTTTCAATCAATGGCCAAAAGAACTCAAAAGAACGAAGAGAAACCAATTCCTTATGGATTAAGACTTGCTTTCAATCAATGGCCAAAAGAACTTGAAGAAGAAAGAGAAACCAATTCCCTTATGGATTAAGACTTGCTTTCAATCATTGGCCAAAAGAACTTAAAGAACAAAGAGAAACCAATTCCTTATGGATTAAGACTTGCTTTCAATCAATGGCCAAAAGAACTTAAAGGACAAAAGAGAAACCAATTCCTTATGGATTAAGACTTGCTTTCAATCAATGGCCAAAAGAACTTAAAAGAACAAAGAGAAACCAATTCGTTATGGATTGAGACTTGCTTTGAATCAATGGCCAAAAGAACTTAAAGAACAAAGAGAAACCAATTCCTTATGGATTAAGACTTGCTTTCAATCAATGGCCAAAAGAACTTAAAGAACAAAGAGAAACCAATTCCCTATGGATTAAGACTTGCTTTCAATCAATCTAAAAAAGAACTTAAAGAACAAAGAGAAACCAGTTCCTTAAGGAATAAGACTTGCTTTCAATCAATGGCCAAAAGATGTTAAAGAACAAAGAGAAACCAATTCCTTATGGATTAAGACTTGCTTTCAATCAATGGCCAAAAAGAACTTAAAGAACAAAGAGAAACCAATTCCTTATGGATTAAGACTTGCTTTCAATCAATGGCCAAAAAGAACTTAAAGAACAAAGAGAAACCAATTCCTTATGGATTAAGACTTGCTTTCAATCAATGGCCCAAAGAACGTAAGGAACAAAGGGAAACCAATTCCGTAAGGGATTAAGACTTGCTTTCAATCAATGGCCAAAAGAACTTAAAGAACAAAGAGAAACCAATTCCTTATGGATTAAGACTTGCTTTCAATCAATGGCCAAAAGAACTTAAAGAACAAAGAGAAACCAATTCCTTATGGATTAAGACTTGTTTTCAATCATTGGCCAAAAAGAACATAAAGAACAAAGAGAAACCAACTCCTTATGGATTAAGACTTGCTTTCAAACAATGGCCAAAAGAACTTAAAGAACAAAGAGAAACCAATTCCTTATGGATTAAGACTTGCTTTCAATCATTGGCCAAAAGAACTTAAAGAACAATGAGAAACCAATTCCTTATGGATTAAGACTTGCTTTCAATCAATGGCCAAAAGAACTTAAAGAACAAAGAGAACCCAACTCCTTATGGATTAAGACTTGCTTTCAATCAATGGCCAAAAGAACTTAAAGAACAAAGAGAAACCAATTCCTTATGGATTAAGACTTGCTTTCAATCAATGGCCAAAAGAACTTAAAGAACAAAGAGAAACCAATTCCTTATGGATTAAGACTTGCTTTCAATCAATGGCCAAAAGAACTTAAAGAACAAAGAGAAACCAATTCCTTATGGATTAAGACTTGCTTTCAATCAATGGCCAAAAGAACTTAAAGAACAAAGAGAAACCAATTCCTTATGGATTAAGACTTGCTTTCAATCAATGGCCAAAAGAACTTAAAGAACAAAGAGAAACCAATTCCTTATGGATTAAGACTTGCTTTCAATCAATGGCCAAAAGAACTTAAAGAACAAAGAGAAACCAATTCCTTATGGATTAAGACTTGCTTTCAATCAATGGCCAAAAGAACTTAAAGAACAAAGAGAAACCAATTCCTTATGCATTAAGACTTGCTTTCAATCAATGGCCAAAAGAACTTAAAGAACAAAGAGAAACCAATTCCTTATGGATTAAGACTTGCTTTCAATCAATGGCCAAAAGAAGTTAAAGAACAAATAGAAACCAATTCCTTATGGATTTAGACTTGCTTTCAATCAATGGCCAAAAGAACTTAAAGAACAAAGAGAAACCAATTCCTTATGGATTAAGACTTGCTTTCAATCAATGGCCAAAAGAACTTAAAGAACAAAGAGAAACCAATTCCTTATGGATTAAGACTTGCTTTCAATCAATGGCCAAAAGAACTTAAAGAACAAAGAGAAACCAATTCCTTCCTTATGGATTAAGACTTGCTTTCAATCAATGGCCAAAAGAACTTAAAGAACAAAGAGAAACCAACTCCTTATGGATTAAGACTTGCTTTCAATCAATGGCCAAAAGATGTGAAAGAACAAAGAGAAACCAATTCGTTATGGATTGAGACTTGCTTTGAATCAATGGCCAAAAGAACTTAAAGAACAAAGAGAAACCAATTCCTTATGGATTAAGACTTGCTTTCAATCAATCTCCAAATGAACTTAAAGAACAAAGAGAAACCAATTCCTTATGGATTAAGACTTGCTTTCAATCAGTGGCCAAAAGAACTTAAAGAACAAAGAGAAACCAATTCGTTATGGATTGAGACTTGCTTTGAATCAATGGCCAAAAGAACTTAAAGAACAAAGAGAAACCAATTCCTTATGGATTAAGACTTGCTTTCAATCAGTGGCCAAAAGAACTTAAAGAACAAAGAGAAACCAATTCCTTATGGATTAAGACTTGCGTTCAGTCAATGGCCAAAAGAAGTTAAAGAACAAAGAGAAACCAATTCCTTATGGATTAAGACTTGCTTTCAATCAATGGCCCAAAGAACGTAAAGAACAAAGAGAAACCAACTCCTTATGGATTAAGACTTGCTTTCAATCAATGGCCAAAAGAACTTAAAGAACAAAGAGAAACCAATTCCTTATGGATTAAGACTTGCTTTCAATCAATGGCCAAAAGAACTTAAAGAACAAAGAGAAACCAATTCCTTATGGATTAAGACTTGCTTTCAATCAATGGCCAAAAGAACTTAAAGAACAAAGAGAAACCAATTCCTTATGGATTAAGACTTGCTTTCAATCAATGGCCATAAGAACTTAAAGAACAAAGAGAACCCAACTCCTTACGGATTAAGACTTGCTTTCAATCAATGGCCAAAAGAACTTAAAGAACAAAGAGAAACCAATTCCTTATGGATTAAGACTTGCTTTCAATCAATGGCCAAAAGAACTTCAAGAACAAAGAGAAACCAATTCGTTATGGATTGAGACTTGCTTTCAATCAATGGCCAAAAGAACTTAAAGAACAAAGAGAAACCAATTCCTTATGGATTAAGACTTGCTTTCAAACAATGGCCAAAAGAACTTAAAGAACAAAGAGAAACCAATTGCTAAAAGATTAAGACTTGCTTTCAATCAATGGCCAAAAGAACTTAAAGAACAAAGAGAAACCAATTCCTTATGGATTAAGACTTGCTTTCAATCAATGGCCAAAAGAACTTAAAGAACAAAGAGAAACCAATTCCTTATGGATTAAGACTTGCTTTCAATCAATGGCCAAAAGAACTTAAAAGACATAGCGAAACCGATTCCTTATGGATTAAGACTTGCTTTCAATCAATGGCAAGAAGAACTTAAAGAACAAAGAGAAACCAATTCCTTATGGATTAAGACTTGCTTCCAATCAATGGCCAAAAGGACTTAAAGAATAAAGAGAACCCAATTCCTTATGGATTAAGACTTGCTTTCAATCAATGGCCAAAAGAACTTAAAGAACAAAGAGAAACCAACTCCTTATGGATTAAGACTTGCTTTCAATCAATGGCCAAAAGAACTTAAAGAACAAAGAGAAACCAATTCCTTATGGATTAAGACTTACTTTCAATCGATGGCCACACGAACATAACGAACAAAGAGAAACTAATTCCTCATGGATGAAGACTTGCTTTCAATCATTAGCCAAAAGAACTTAAAGAACAATGAGAAACCAATTCCTTATGGATTAAGACTTGCTTTCAATCAATGGCCAAAAGAACTTAAAGAAGAAAGAGAAACCAAGTCCTTATGGATTAAGACTTGCTTTCAATCAATGGCCAAAAGAACTTAAAGAACAAAGAGAAACCAATTCCTTATGGATTAAGACTTGCTTTCAATCATTGGCCAAAAGAACTTGAAGAACAAAGAGAAACCAATTGCTTATGGATTAAGACCTGCTTGCAATCAATCTCCAAAAGAACTTAAAGACCAACGAGAAACCAAGTCCTTATGGATTAAGACTTGCTTTCAATCAATGGCCAAAAGAAGTTACAGAACAAAGAGAAACCAATTCCTTATGGATTAAGACTTGCTTTCAATCAGTGGCCAAAAGAACTTAAAGAACGAAGAGAAACCAATTCCTTATGGATTAAGACTTGCGTTCAGTCAATGGCCAAAAGAAGTTAAAGAACAAAGAGAAGCCAATTTCTTATGGATTAAGACTTGCTTTCAATCAATGGCCCAAAGAACTTAAACAACAAAGAGAAACCAATTCCTTAAGGAATAAGACTTGCTTTCAATCAATGGCCAAAAGAACTTAAAGAACAAAGAGAAACCAACTCCTTATGGATTAAGACTTGCTTTCAATCAATGGCCAAAAGAACTTAAAGAACAAAGAGAAACCAATTCCTTATGGATTAAGACTTGCTTTCAATCAATGGCCAAAAGAACTTAAAGAACAAAGAGAAACCAATTCCTTATGGATTAAGACTTGCTTTCAATCAATGGCCAAAAGAACTTAAAGACCAAAGAGAAACCAATTCCTTATGGATTAAGACTTGCTTTCAATCAATGGCCAAAAGAACTTAAAGAACAAAGTGAAACCAATTCCTTATGGATTAAGACTTGCTTTCAATCAATGGCCAAAAGAACTTAAAGAACAAAGAGAAACCAACTCCTTATGGATTAAGACTTGCTTTCAATCAATGGCCAAAAGAACTTAAAGAACAAAGAGAAACCAATTCCTTATGGATTAAGACTTGCTTTCAATCAATGGCCAAAAGAACTTAAAGAACAAAGAGAAACCAATTCCTTATGGATTAAGACTTGCTTTCAATCAATGGCCAAAAGAACTTAAAGAATAAAGAGAAACCAATTCCTTATGGATTAAGACTTGCTTTCAATCAATGGCCAAAAGAACTTAAAGAACAAAGAGAAACCAATTCCTTCTGGATTAAGAATTGCTTTCAATCAATGGCCAAAAGAACTTAAAGAACAAAGAGAAACCAATTCCTTATGGATTAAGACTTGCTTTCAATCAATGGCCAAAAGAACTTAAAGAACAAAGAGAAACCAATTCCTTATGGATTAAGACTTGCTTTCAATCAATGGCCAAAAGAACTTAAAGAACAAAGAGAAACCAATTCCTTATGGATTAAGACTTGCTTTCAATCATTGGCCAAAAGAACTTAAAGAACAATGAGAAACCAATTCCTTATGGATTAAGACTTGCTTTCAATCAATGGCCATAAGAACTTAAAGAACAAAGAGAAACCAACTCCTTATGGATTAAGACTTGCTTTCAATCAATGGCCAAAAGAACTTAAAGAACAAAGAGAAACCAATTCCTTATGGATTAAGACTTGCTTTCAATCAATGGCCAAAAGAACTTAAAGAACAAAGAGAAACCAATTCCTTATGGATTAAGACTTGCTTTCAATCAATGGCCAAAAGAACTTAAAGAACAAAGAGAAACCAATTCCTTATGGATTAAGACTTGCTTTCAATCAATGGCCAAAAGAACTTAAAGAACAAAGAGAAACCAATTCCTTATGGATTAAGACTTGCTTTCAATCAATGGCCAAAAGAACTTAAAAATGAATAGAAACCAATTCTTTAAGGATTAACACTTGCTTTCAATCAATGGCCAAAAGAACTTAAAGAACAAAGCGAAACCAATTCCTTAAGGATTAGGACTTGCTTTCAATCAATGGCCAAAAGAACTTAAAGAACAAAGAGAAACCAATTCACTTTTGGATTAAAGAGCTTGCTTTCAATCAATGGACAAAATAACCTAAAGAACAATGAGAAACCAATTCCTTAGGATTAAGACTTGCTTTCAATCAATGGCCAAAAGAACTGTAAAGAACAAAGAGAAACCCCAATTAGCCTTTTGGATTACACGTCACAATCAATGGCCAATAACTGTTAAATAAAGAGGTGCTTTCAATCAATGGCCAAAAGAACTAAGAGTTAGACTTGCTCGATCAAAAAGGGCCAAAGAACTTAAAAGGTCAGAAAGCCAATTCCTTATGGATTTAAGACTTGCTTTCAATCAATAATCTCCAAAAGAACTTAAAAAATTAAGAGAAACCAATTCCTCGAGCATTAAGACTTGCTTTCATTCAATGGCCAAAAGAACAAAAAGAACCAAGAGAAACCAATTCCGTATGGATTTAAGACTTGCTTTCAATCAATGGCCAAAAGAACTTAAAGAATAAAGAGAAACCAATTCCTTAAGGATTAAGACTTGCTTCCAATCAATGGCTAAAAGGACATAAAGAACAAAGAGAAACCAATTCCTTATGGATTAAGACTTGCTTCCAATCAATGGCCAAAAGAACTTAAAGAACAAAGAGAAACCAATTCCTTAAGGAATAAGACTTGCTTTCAATCAATGGCCAAAAGAACTTAAAGAACAAAGAGAAACCAATTCCTTATGGATTAAGACTTGCTTTCAATCAATGGCCAAAAGAACTTAAGAATAAAGAGGAACCATTTCCTTATGGATGTTGACTTGCTTTCAATCATTCTCCAAAACAACTTAAGGAATAAAGAGAAACCAATTCCTTATGGAACAAGACTTGCTTTCAATCAATGGCCAAAACAACTTAAAGAACAAAGAGAAACCAATTCCTTATGGATTAAGACTTGCTTTCATTCAATGGCCAAAAGAACTTAAAGAACAAAGAGAAACCAATTCCTTAAGGAACAACGCATGCTTTCAATCATTGGCCAAAATAACTTAACGAACAAAGTGAAACCAATTCGTTATAGATTAAAACTTTCTTTCAATCAATGGCCAAAAAATTTTAAAAAACAAAGAGAACCCAATTCCTTAAGGATTAAGGCTTGCTTCCAATCAATTTTCAAAAGAACTTAAAGAATAAAGAGAAACCAATTCCTTAAGGATTAAGACTTGCTTCCAATCAATCTCCAAAAGAACTTAAAGAACAAAGAGAAACCAATTCCTTATGGATTAAGATTTGCTTTCAATCAATGGCCAAAACAACTTAAAGAATAAAGAGAAACAAACTCCTTAAGGAATAAGACTTGCATTCAATCAATGGCCAAAAGAATTTAAAGGTCAAAGAGAAACCAATTCCTCAAGGATTAAGACTTGCTTTCAATTAATGGCCAAAAGAACTTTAAAGGAATTTGAGAAACCAATTCTTATGGATTAAGACTTGCTTTCAATCAATGGCCAAAAGAACTTAAAGAATAAAGAGAAACCAATTCCTTATGGATTAAGACTTGCTTTCAATCAATGGCCAAAAGAACTTGAAGGTCAAAGAGAAACCAATTCCTTATGGATTAAGACTTGCTTTCAATCAATGGCCAAAAGAACTTAAAGAACAAAGAGAAACCAATTCCTTATGGATTAAGACTTGCTTTCAATCAATGGCCAAAAGAACTTAAAGAATAAAGAGAAACCAATTCCTTATGGATTAAGGCTTGCTTTCAATCAATGGCCAAAAGAACTTAAAGAATAAAGAGAAACCAATTCCTTATGGATTAAGACTTGCTTTCAATCAATGGCCAAAAGAACTTAAAGAATAAAGAGAAACCAATTCCTTAAGGATTAAGCCTTGCTTCCGATCAATCTCCAAAAGAACATAAAGAATAAAGAGAAACCAATTCCTTATGGATTAAGGATTGCTTTCAATCAACGGCCAAAAGAACTTAAAGAATAAAGAGAAACCAATTCCTAATGGATTAAGACTTGCTTTCAATCAATGGCCAAAAGAAGTTAAAGAACAAAGAGAAACCAATTCCTTATGGATTAAGGCTTGCTTTCAATCAATGGCCAAAAGAACTTAAAGAACAAAGAGAAACCAATTCCTTATGGATTAAGGCTTGCTTTCAATCAATGGCCAAAAGAACTTAAAGAATAAAGAGAAACCAATTCCTTATGGATTAAGACTTGCTTCCAATCAATCTCCAAAAGAACTTAAAGGTCAAAGAGAAACCAATTCCTTATGGATGAAGACTTGCTTTCAATCAATGGCCAAAAGAACTTAAAGGTCAAAGAGAAACCAATTCCTTATGGATTAAGGCTTGCTTTCAATCAATGGCTAAAAGAACTTAAAGAACAAAGAGAAACCAATTCCTTATGGATTAAGACTTGCTTTCAATCAATGGCCAAAAGAACTTAAAGAATAAAGAGAAACCAATTCCTTATGGATTAAGACTTGCTTTCAATCAATGGCCAAAAGAACTTAAAGAATAAAGAGAAACCAATTCCTTATGGATTAAGACTTGCTTTCAATCAATGGCCAAAAGAACTTAAAGAATAAAGAGAAACCAATTCCTTATGGATTAAGGCTTGCTTTCAATCAATGGCCAAAAGAACTTAAAGAATAAAGACAAACCAATTCCTTATGGATTAAGGCTTGCTTTCAATCAATGGCCAAAAGAACTTAAAGAATAAAGAGAAACCAATTCCTTATGGATTAAGACTTGCTTTCAGTCAATGGCCAAAAGAACTTAAAGAATAAAGAGAAACCAATTCCTTATGGATTAAGGCTTGCTTTCAATCAATGGCCAAAAGAACTTAAAGAATAAAGAGAAACCAATTCCTTATGGATTAAGGCTTGCTTTCAATCAATGGCCAAAAGAACTTAAAGAATAAAGAGAAACAATTCCTTAGGGATTAACACTTGCTTCCAATCAATAAAAGAACTTAAAGAACAAAGAGAAACCTATTCCGTTAGGAGTAACGCTTGCTTTCATTCAATGGCTAAAAGAACTTAAAGAAAAGAGTAACGCAATTCTTTTTGGATTAAAATCAATCAATGGCCAAAAGAACTTGAAGAATAAAGAGTAAGGCTTGCTTTCAATCAATGGCCAAAAGAACTTAAAGAATAAAGAGAAACCAATTCCTTATGGATTAAGACTTTTGCTTCAAATAATCTCCAAAAGAACTTAAAGAATAAAGAGAAACCAATTCCTTATGGATTAAGACTTGCTTCCAATCAATCTCCAAAAGAACTTAAAGGTCAAAGAAAAACCAATTCCTTATGGATTAAGGCTTGCTTTCAATCAATGGCTAAAAGAACTTAAAGAACGAAGAGAAACCAATTGCTTATGGATTAAGGCTTGCTTTCAATCAATGGCCAAAAGAACTTAAAGAATGAAGAGAAACCAATTCCTGATGGATTAAGACTTGCTTTCAATCAATGGCCGAAAGAACTTAAAGTCAAAGAGAAACCAATTCGTTATGGATTGAGACTTGCTTTGAATCAATGGCCAAAAGAACTTAAAGAACAAAGAGAAACCAATTCCTTATGGATTAAGACTTGCTTTCAATCAATGGCCAAAAGAACTTAAAGAACAAAGAGAAACCAATTCCTTATGGATTAAGACTTGCTTCCAATCAATCTCCAAAAGAACTTAAAGAAGAAAGAGAAACCAATTCTTTATGGGTTATGACTTGTTTTCAATCAATGACCAAAAGAATGTAAAGAATAAAGAGAAACCAATTCCTTAAGGATTCAGACATGCTTTCAATCAATGGCCAGAAGAACTTAAAGAACAAAGAGAAACCAATTCCTTGTGCATTAAGACTTGCTTTCAATCAATGGCCAAAAGAACTTAAAGAATAAAGAGAAACCAATTGCTTATTGTTTAAGGCGGTTTAAGGCTTGCTTTCAATCAATGGCCAAAAGAAGTTAAAGAACAAAGAGAAACCAATTCCTTATGGATTAAGGCTTGCTTTCAATCAATCTCCAAAAGAACTTAAAGAATAAAGAGAAACCAATTCCTTACGGATTGACACTTGCTTTCAATCAATGGCCAAAAGAACTTAAAGAACAAAGAGAAACCAATTCCTTATGGATTAAGGCTTGCTTTCAATCAATGGCCAAAAGAACTTAAAGAATAAAGAGAAACCAATTCCTTATGGATTAAGACTTGCTTTCAGTCAATCTCCAAAAGAACTTAAAGAACAAAGAGAAACCAATTCCTTATGGATTAAGACTTGCTTTCAATCAATGGCCAAAAGAACTTAAAGAATAAAGAGAAACCAATTCCTTATGGATTAAGACTTGCTTTCAATCAATGGCCAAAAGAACTTAAAGAATAAAGAGAAACCAATTCCTTATGGATTAAGACTTGCTTTCAATCAATGGCCAAAAGAACTTAAAGAATAAAGAGAAACCAATTCCTTATGGATTAAGACTTGCTTTCAATCAATGGCCAAAAGAACTTAAAGAATAAAAAGAAACCAATTCCTTTTGGATTAAGGCTTGCTTTCGATCAATGGCCAAAAGAACTTAAAGAAAAAAGAGAAACCAATTCCTTAAGGATTAAGATTTGCTTTCAATCAATGGCCAAAAGACCTTAAAGAACAAAGAGAAACCAATTCCTTTTGGATTAAGGCTTACTTTCAATCAATGGCCAAAATAACCTAAAGAACAAAGAGAAACCAATTCCTTTTGGATTAAGACTTGCGCTCAATCAAGGGCCAAAAGAACTTAAAGGTCAAAGAGAAACCAATTCCTTAAGGATTAAGGTTTGGTTTCAATCAATGGCCAACAGAACTTAAAGAATAAAGAGAAACAAATTCCATAAGGATTAAGACTTACTTTCAATCAATGGCCCAAAGAATCTAAAGAACAAAGAGAAACCAATTCCTTATGGAATAAGACTTCCAGTTAATCAATGGCCAAAAGAACTTAAAGAATAAAGAGAAACTAATTCCTTAAGGATTAACACTTGCTTCCGATCAGTCTTCAAATGAACATAAAGGTCAAAGAGAAACCAATTCCTTCAGGTTTAAGACTTGCTTTAAAATTAATGGCCAAAAGAACTTAAAGAACAAAGAGAAACCAATTACTTATGGATTAAAACTTGCTTCCAATCAATCTCCAAAAGAACTTAAAGGTCAAAGAGAAACCAATTCCTTAAGGAATAAGACTTGCTTTAAATCAATGGCCAAAAGAACTTAAAGAACAAAGAGAAACCAATTCGTTATGGATTAAGACTTGCATTCAATCAATGGCCAAAAGAACTCAAAGAATAAAGAGAAACCAATTCCTTATGGATTAAAACTTGTTTCCAATCAATCTCCAAAAGAACTTAAAGGTCAAAGAGAGACCAATTCCTTAAGGAATAAGACTTGCTTTCAATCAATGGCCAAAACAACTTAAAGAACAAAGAGAAACCAATTCCTTATGGATTAAGACTTGCTTTCAATCAATGGCCAAAAGAACTTAAAGAACAAAGAGAAACCAATTCCTGATGGATTAAGACTTGCTTTCAATCAATGGCCAAAATAGCTTAAAGAAGAAAGCGAACCAATTCTATATGGATTAAGACTTTCTTTCAATCAATAGCCAAAAGAACTTAAAGAACAAAGAGAAACCAATTCCTTAAGGATTAAGACTTGCCTTCAATCTTGGGCCAAAAGAACTTCGAGAATAAAGAGAAACCAATTCCATGAGGATTAAGATACTTAGAGAATAAAGAGAAACCAATTCCTTAAGGATTAAGATTTGCCTCCAATCAATCTCTAAAAGAAATAAAAGGTCAAAAAGAAACCAATTCCTTATGGATTCAGACTTGCTTTCAATCAATGGCCAAAAGAACTTAATAAATAAAGAGACACCAACTCCTGAGGGATTAAAACTTGCTTCCAATCAATCTCCAAAAGAACTTAAAGGTCACAGAGAAACCAATTCCTCAAGGATTAGGACTTGCTTTCAATCAACGGCCAAAAGAACTTAAAGAACAAAGAGAAACCAATTCCTTATGGATTAAGACTTGCTTTCAATCAATGGCCAAATGAACTTAAAGAATAAAGAGAAACCAATTCTTTAAGGATTAAGACTTGCTTCCAATCAATCTGCAAAAGAACTTAAAGGTCAAATAGAAACCAATTCCTTATGGATTAAGACTTGCTTTCAATCAATGGACAAAAGAACTTAAAGAATAAAGAGAAACCAATTCCTTATGGATTAAGGCTTGCTTTCAATCAATGGCCAAAAGAACTTAAAGAATAAAGAGAAACCAATTCCTTATGGATTAAGGCTTGCTTTCAATCAATGGCCAAAAGAACTTAAAGAATAAAGAGAAACCAATTCCTTAAGGATTAAGACTTGCTTTCAATCAATGGCCAAAAGAACTTAAAGAATAAAGAGAAACCAATTCCTTATGGATTAAGGCTTGCTTTCAATGAATGGCCAAAAGAACTTAAAGAATAAAGAGAAACCAAGTCCTTATGGATTAAGGCTTGCTTTCAATAAATGGCCAAAAGAACTTAAAGAATAAAGGGAAACCAATTCCTTATAGATTAAGGCTTGCTTTCTATCAATGGCCAAAAGAACTTAAAGAATAAAGAGAAACCTATTCCTTATGGATTAAGACTTGCTTCCAATCAATCTCCAATAGAACTTAAAGGTCAAAGAGAAACCAATTGCTTATTGATTAGGGCTTGCTTTCAATCAATGGCTAAAAGAAATTAAAGAACGAAGAGAAACCAATTCTTAAGGATTAAAACTTGCTTCCAAACAATCTCCAAAAGAACTTAATGGTCAAAGAGAAACCAATTCCTTATGGATTAAGACTTGCTTTCCATCAATGGCCAAATGAATTTAAAGAATAAAAAGAAACCGATTCCTTAAGGATTAAGACTTGCTTCCAATCCATCTCCAAAAGAACGTAAAGTTCAAAGAGAAACCAATTCCTTATGCATTAAGAATTGCTTTCAATCAATGGCCAAAAGAGCTTAAAGAATAAAGACAAACCAATTCCTTATGGATTAAGGCTTGCTTTCAATCAATGGCCAAAAGAACAAAAAGAATAAAGAGAAACCAATTCCTTAAGGATTAAGACTTGCTTCTAGTCAATCTCCAAAAGAACTTGAAGGTCAAAGAGAAACCAATTCCTTATGGATTAAGGCTTGCTTTCACTCAATGGCCAAAAGAACTTAAAGAATAAAGAGAAACCAGTTCCTTATGGATTAAGGCTTGCTTTCAATCAATGGCCAAAAGAACTTAAAGAATAAAGAGAAACAATTCCTTAGGGATTAACACTTGCTTCCAATCAATCTCCTAAAGAACTTAAAGGTCAAAGAGAAACCAATTCCTTATGGATTAAGGCTTGCTTTCATTCAATGGCTAAAAGAACTTAAAGAACAAAGAGAAACCAATTCCTTTTGGATTAAGGCTTGCTTTCAATCAATGGCCAAAAGAACTTAAAGAATAAAGAGTAAGGCTTGCTTTCAATCAATGGCCAAAAGAACTTAAAGAATAAAGAGTAAGGCTTGCTTTCAATCAATGGCCAAAAGAACTTAAAGAATAGAGAGACACCAATTCCTTATGGATTAAGACTTGCTTCCAATCAATCTCCAAAAGAACTTAAAGGTCAAAGAGAAACCAATTCCTTATGGATTAAGACTTGCTTCCAATCAATCTCCAAAAGAACAAAAAGGTCAAAGAAAATCCAATTCCTTATGGATTAAGGCTTGCTCTCAATCAATGGCTAAAAGAACTTAAAGAATGAAGAGAAACCAATTCCTTATGGATTAAGGCTTGCTTTCAATCAATGGCCAAAAGAACTTAAAGAATAAAGAGAAACCAATTTCTTAAGGATTAGGACTAGCTTCCAATCAATCTCCAAAAGAACTTAAAGCTCAAAGAGATACCGATTCGTTATGGATTAAGACTTGCTTTCAATCAGTGGGCAAAGGATCTTAAAGAACAAAGAGAAACCAATACCTTATGGATTAAGACTTGCTTTCAATCAATGGCCAAAAGAACTTAAAGAATAAAGAGAAACCAATTCCCTAAGGATTAAGACTTGCTTCCAATCAATCTCCCAAAGAACTTAAAGGTGAAAGAGAAACCAATTCCTTATGGATTAAGACTCGCTTTCCATCAACGGCTAAGAGAACTTTAAGAATAATGAGAAACAAATTCCTTAAGCATTAAGACATGCTTCCAATCAATCTCCAAAAGAACTTAAAGTTCAAAGAGAAACCAATTCCTTATGCATTAAGAATTGCTTTCAATCAATGGCCAAAAGAACTTAAAGAATAAAGAGAAACCAATTCCTTATGGTTTAAGGCGGTTTAAGGCTTGCTTTCAATCAATGGCCAAAAGAACTTAAAGAATAAAGAGAAACAAATTCCTTAAGGATTAAGACTTGCTTCCAATCAATCTCCAAAAAAACATCAAGGTCAAAGAGAAACCAATTCCTTATGGATTAAGGCTTGCTTTCACTCAATGGCGAAAAGAACTTAAAGAATAAAGAGAAACCAATTCCTTATGGATTAAGGCTTGCTTTCAATCAATGGCCAAAAGAACTTAAAGAATAAAGAGAAACCAATTCCTTAAGGATTAAGACTTGCTTCCAATCAATCTCCAAAAAAACTTCAAGGTCAAAGAGAAATCAATTCCTTATGGATTAAGGCTTGCTTTCACTCAATGGCCAAAAGAACTTAAAGAATAAAGAGAAACCAATTCCTTATGGATTAAGGCTTGCTTTCAATCAATGGCCAAAAGAGCTTAAAGAATAAAGAGAAACCAATTCCTTATGGATTAAGGCTTGCTTTCAATGAATGGCTAAAAGAACTTAAACATCAAAGAGAAACCAATTCCATTTGGATTAAGGCTTGCTTTCAATTAATGGCCAAAAGAACTTAAAGAATAAAGGGAAACCAATTCCTTATAGATTAAGGCTTGCTTTCTATCAATGGCCAAAAGAACTTAAAGAATAAAGAGAAACCTATTCCTTATGGATTAAGACTTGCTTCCAATCAATCTCCAATAGAACTTAAAGGTCAAAGAGAAACCAATTGCTTATGGATTAGGGCTTGCTTTCAATCAATGGCTAAAAGAAATTAAAGAACGAAGAGAAACCAATTCTTAAGGATTAAAACTTGCTTCCAAACAATCTCCAAAAGAACTTAATGGTCAAAGAGAAACCAATTCCTTATGGATTAAGACTTGCTTTCCATCAATGGCCAAATGAATTTAAAGAATAAAAAGAAACCGATTCCTTAAGGATTAAGACTTGCTTCCAATCAATCTCCAAAAGAACGTAAAGTTCAAAGAGAAACCAATTCCTTATGCATTAAGAATTGCTTTCAATCAATGGCCAAAAGAACTTAAAGAATAAAGACAAACCAATTCCTTATGGATTAAGGCTTGCTTTCAATCAATGGCCAAAAGAACAAAAAGAATAAAGAGAAACCAATTCCTTAAGGATTAAGACTTGCTTCTAGTCAATCTCCAAAAGAACTTCAAGGTCAAAGAGAAACCAATTCCTTATGGATTAAGGCTTGCTTTCATTCAATGGCCAAAAGAACTTAAAGAACAAAGAGAAACCAATTCCTTTTGGATTAAGGCTTGCTTTCAATCAATGGACAAAATAACCTAAAGAATGAAGAGAAACCAATTCCTTAAGGATTAAGATTTGCTTTCAATCAATGGCCAAAAGACCTTAAAGAACAAAGAGAAACCAATTCCTTTTGGATTAAGGCTTACTTTCAATCAATGGCCAAAATAACCTAAAGGATTAAGACTTGCGCTCAATCAAGGGCCAAAAGAACTTAAAGGTCAAAGAGAAACCAATTCCTTAAGGATTAAGGTTTGGTTTCAATCAATGGCCAACAGAACTTAAAGAATAAAGAGAAACCAATTCCATAAGGATTAAGACTTACTTTCAATCAATGGCCCAAAGAATCTAAAGAACAAAGAGAAACCGATTCCTTAAGGATTAAGACTTGCTTCCAATCAATCTGCAAAAGAACTTAAAGGTCAAATAGAAACCAATTCCTTATGGATTAAGACTTGCTTTCAATCAATGGACAAAAGAACTTCAAGGTCAAAGAGAAACCAATTCCTTATGGATTAAGGCTTGCTTTCACTCAATGGCCAAAAGAACTTAAAGAATAAAGAGAAACCAATTCCTTATGGATTAAGGCTTGCTTTCAATCAATGGCCAAAAGAACTTAAAGAATAAAGAGAAACCAATTCCTTAAGGATTAAGACTTGCTTCCAATCAATCTCCAAAAAAACTTCAAGGTCAAAGAGAAATCAATTCCTTATGGATTAAGGCTTGCTTTCACTCAATGGCCAAAAGAACTTAAAGAATAAAGAGAAACCAATTCCTTATGGATTAAGGATTGCTTTCAATCAATGGCCAAAAGAGCTTAAAGAATAAAGAGAAACCAATTCCTTATGGATTAAGGCTTGCTTTCAATGAATGGCTAAAAGAACTTAAACATCAAAGAGAAACCAATTCCATTTGGATTAAGGCTTGCTTTCAATAAATGGCCAAAAGAACTTAAAGAAAAAAGGGAAACCAATTCCTTATAGATTAAGGCTTGCTTTCTATCAATGGCCAAAAGAACTTAAAGAATAAAGAGAAACCTATTCCTTATGGATTAAGACTTGCTTTCAATCAATGGCCAAAATAGCTTAAAGAAGAAAGCGAACCAATTCTATATGGATTAAGACTTTCTTTCAATCAATAGCCAAAAGAACTTAAAGAACAAAGAGAAACCAATTCCTTAAGGATTAAGACTCGCCTTCAATCTTGGGCCAAAAGAACTTCGAGAATAAAGAGAAACCAATTCCATGAGGATTAAGATACTTAGAGAATAAAGAGAAAGCAATTCCTTAAGGATTAAGATTTGCCTCCAATCAATCTCTAAAAGAAATAAAAGGTCAAAAAGAAACCAATTCCTTATGGATTCAGACTTGCTTTCAATCAATGGCCAAAAGAACTTAATGAATAAAGAGACACCAACTCCTGAGGGATTAAGACTTGGTTCCAATCAATCTCCAAATGAACTTAAAGGTCAAAGGGAAACCAATTCCTCGAGGATTAAGACTTGCTTTCAATCAATGGCCAAAAGAACTTAAAGAACAAACAGAAACCAATTCCTTATGCATTAAAACTTGCATTCAATCAATGACCAAAAGAACATAAAGAACAAAGAGAAACCAATTCCTTATGGAATAAGACTTGCATTCAATCAATGGCCAAAAGAACTTAAAGAACAAAGAGAAACCAATTCCTTATGGAATAAAACTTGCTTTCAATCAATGATGAAAAGAACTTAAAGAATAAAGAGAAACCAATTCTTTAAGGATTAAGACTTGCTTCCAATCAATATGCAAACGAACTTAAAGGTCAAATAGAAACCAATTCCTTATGGATTAAGACTTGCTTTCAATCAATCGCCAAAAGAACTTAAAGAATAAAGAGAAACCAATTCTTTAAGGATTAAGACTTGCTTCCAATCAATCTGCAAAAGAACTTAAAGGTCAAATAGAAACCAATTCCTTGTGGATTAAGACTTGCTTTCAATCAATGGCCAAAAGAACTTAAAGAATAAAGAGAAACCAATTCCTTAAGGATTAAGACTTGCTTCCAATCAATTTCCAAAAGAACTTAAAGGTCACAGAGAAACCAATTCCTTAATGATTAGGACTAGCTTTCAATCAATGGCCAAAAGAACTTAAAGAACAAAGCGAAACCAATTCCTTATGGAATAAGACTTGCATGCAATCAATGGCCAAAAGAACTTAAAGAATAAAGAGAAACCAATTCTTTAAGGACTAAGACTTGCTTCCAATGAATCTCCAAAAGAGCTTAAAGGTCAATGAGAAACCAATTCCTTAAAGATTAAGACTTGCTTTCAATCAATGGCCAAAAGAACTTAAAGAACAAAGAGAAACCAATTCCTTAAGGATTAAGACTTGCTTCCAATCAATCTCGAAAAGAACTTAAAGGTCAATGAAAAACCAATTGCGTAAGGATTACGACTTGCTTTCAATCAATGGCCGAAAGAACTTAAAGAGTAAAGAGAAACCAATTCGTTAAGGATTAGGACTTCCTTTCAATCAATGGCCAATAGAACTTACATAACAAAGAGAAACCAATTCCTTACGGATTAAGACTTGCATTTAGTCAAGGGCCAAAAGAACTTAAAGAATAAAGAGATACCAATTCCCTAAGGATGATGAATTGCTTTCAATCACTGGCCAAAAGAACTTAAGGAACAAAGAGAAATCAATTCCTTATAGGTTAAGGCTTGCTTTTAATCAATGGCCAAATGAACTTAAAGAACAATGAGAAACCAATTCCTTATGAATTAAGACTTGCGCTCAAACAAGGGCCAAAATATCTTAAAGAATAAAGAGAAACCAATTCCATAGGGATTAAGACATGCTTCCATTCAATTTCCAAAAGATCTTAAAGGTCAAAGAGAAGCCAATTCCTTAAGGATTAAGACTTGCTTTCAATCAATGGCCAAAAGAACTTAAAGTGGAAAGAGAAACAAATTCCTTATGGATTAAGACTAGCTTTCAATCAATGGCCAAAAGAACTTATGGAACAAAGAAAAACCAATTCCTTGTGGAATAATTCTTGCTATCAATCATTGGCTGAAAGAACTTAAAGAATAAAGAGAAACTAATTCCTTAAGGATTGAGACTTGCATTTAATCAAGGGCCAAAAGAACTTAAAGGATAAAGAGAAACTAATACATGCTCAAGAGGGTAATTTGGTCATTCCAACACTGGAAAATAGCTTGTTTCTAGCAAGTCAGTTCTGCCTTGGAGATCAAGCAATCCAAAAGCTCATTTCAAGTTACTTGGAGATCAAGGAATCAAGCTTAATTAAAGTAACTTGGGGAGCAAGCAATTTGATTAGGTTGAAAATATGTTTAGATTGTGTTTAGATTCATTTTTTATTTGTTTTGACTTAGTCTGGGTTTGTTTAGATTTAAATTGATTCAGTTTGTCTTTTAGGATTTAAATCAAATATGATCTAATCTATAAAGATCAAATCTGATTTAAATTAGTTAGGAATAAATCTTTTAGAATAGAATCGTATCTTTAATTTTTAAATTTTAGTTTCAAATCAAATCTTTTAGATAGGATTAGATAATTTCTAGTTTTAGGATTTATGTATAAATAGGCAACTTGGCCTATAGACAATAGAGAATTTTGATCATATTTTTTTATCATGGTTTGACTACCGAAATAGTTGTGAGGTTTTTCCTCATGTTGTTCTGTGTGATGCAGAATGTTCTATCTTTTCCCTGTTATCTACGTTTCCAAGGACAGGTTTCTTCGGGGTTTAGTAGGGAGCGTCTTTATTCTACATCTTATCTTCTATCAAAGTGTGTGCCTCGGGTTTCTGGATCGTTATATCCACGGGGTTCCGCATCAGAAACCAATTCCTTAAGGATTAAGACTTGCTTCCAATCAATCTCCAAAAGAACGTAAAGGCCAAAGAGAAACCTATTCCTTATGGATTAAGACTTGCTTTCAGTCAATGGCCAAAAGAACTAGAACGAAGAGAAACCAATTCCTTATAGATTGAGGCTTGCTTTCAATCAATGGCCAAAATAACCTAAAGAATGAAGATAAGCCAATTCCTCAAGGATTAAGACTTGCATTCAATCAAGGGCCAAAAGAACTTAAAGGTCGAAGAGAAACCAATTCCCTAAGAATTAAGGCTTGCTTTCAATCAATGGCCAAAAGAACTTGAAGAATAAAGAGAAACCAATTCCATATGGATTAAGACTTGCCTTCAATCAATGGCCAAAATAACTTAAAGAACAAAGAGAAACCAATTCGTTATGGAATAAGACTTGCATTGAATCAATGGCCAAAAGAACTTAAAGAATAAAGAGAAACCAATTGCTTAAGGATTAAGACATGCTTCCAACCAATCTCCAAAAGAACTTAAAGGTTAAAGAGAAACCAATTCCCTAAGGATTAAGACTTGCTTTCAATCATCCGCCAAAAGAATAAAAGAACAAAGCGAAACCAATTCCTTAAGAATTAAGATTCGCTATCAATCAATGGCCAAGAGAACTTAAAGAACAAAAAGAAACCAATTCCTTATCTATTATCACTTGCAATCAATCAATTGCCAAGAGAACTTACAGAATAAAGAGAAACCAATTACTTATGGATTAAGACTTGCTTCTAATCAATCTCCAAAAGAACTTACAAGTCAAAGAGAACCCAATTCCTTAAGGATTCAGACTTGCTTTCAATCAATGGCCAAAATAACTTAAAGAAGAAAGCGAACCAATTCTATATGGATTAAGACTTTCTTTCAATCAATGGCCAAAAGAACTTAAAGAACAAAGGGAAACCAATTCCTTAAGGATTAAGACTTGCCTTCAATCATGGGCCAAAAGAACTTCGAGAATAAAGAGAAACCAATTCCTTGAGGATTAAGATACTTAGAGAATAAAGAGAAACCAATTCCTTAAGGATTAAGATTTGCCTCCAATCAATCTCTAAAAGAAATAAAAGGTCAAAAAGAAACCAATTCCTTAAGGACTAAGATTTGCTTTCAATCAACGGTCAAAAGAAGTAAAGAAAAAAGAGAAACCAATTCCTTAAGGATTAAGACTTGCTTTATATCAATGGCCAAAAGAAATTAAAGAACAAAGAGAAACCAATTCGTTGTGGATTAAGGTTTGCTTTCAATCAATGGCCAAAAGAACTTAAAGAATAAAGAGAAACCAATTCCTTAAGGATAAACACTTGTTTCCAATCAATCTCCAAAAGAACTTAAAGGTCAAAGAGAAACGAATTCGTTATGGAAAGAGACTTGCTTTCAATCAATGGCCAAAAGAACTTAAAGAACAAAGCAGAACCAATTCGTTTTTGATTAAGACTTGCTTTCAATTAATGGCAAAAAGAACTTAAAGAACAAAGAGAAAGCAATTCCTTAAGGATTAAGGCTTTCTTTCAATCAATGGCCTAAATTACCTAAAGAATGAAGAGAAACCAATTCCTTAAGGATTATGACTTGCATTCAATCAAGGGCCAAATGAACTTAATGGTAAAAGAGAAGCCAATTCCTTAAGGATTAAGGCTTGGTTTCAATCAATGGCCAAAAGAACTTAAAGAATAAAGAGAAACCAATTCCTTAAGGATTAAGACTTACTTTCAATCAATGGCCCAAAGAACTTAAAGAACAAGGAAAAACCAATTCCGTATGGATTAAGACTTGCTTTCAATCAATGGCCAAAAGAACTTAAAAACAAAGAGAAACCAATTCCTTATGGAATAAGACTTGCATTCAATCAATGGCCAAAAGAACCTAAAGAATAAAGAGAAACAAATTCCTTAAGGATTAACACTTGTTTCGAATCAATCTCAAAAAGAACTTAAAGGTCAAAGAGAAACCAATTCCTTAAGGATTAAGACTTGCTTTAAATCAATGGCCAAAAGAACTTAAAGAACAAAGAGAAACCAATTCGTTATGGATTAAGGCTTGCTTTTCAATCAATGGCCAAAAGAACTCAAAGAATAAAGAGAAACCAATTCTTTAAGGATTAAGTTTTGTTTCCAATCAATCTCCAAAAGAACTTAAAGGTCAAAGAGAAACCAATTCCTTAAGGAATAAGACTTGCTTTCAATCAATGGCCAAAAGAACTTAAAGAATAAAGAGAAACCAATTCCTTATGGATTAAGGCTTGCTTCCAATCAATGGCCAAAATAACGAATAAGGTCACAGAGAAACCAATTCCTTAATGATTAGGACTAGCTTTCAATCAATGGCCAAAAGAACTTAAAGAACAAAGCGAAACCAATTCCTTATGGAATAAGACTTGCATGCAATCAATGGCCAAAAGAACTTAAAGAATAAAGAGAAACCAATTCTTTAAGGACTAAGACTTGCTTCCAATGAATCTCCAAAAGAGCTTAAAGGTCAATGAGAAACCAATTCCTTAAAGATTAAGACTTGCTTTCAATCAATGGCCAAAAGAACTTAAAGAACAAAGAGAAACCAATTCCTTAAGGATTAAGACTTGCTTCCAATCAATCTCGAAAAGAACTTAAAGGTCAATGAAAAACCAATTGCGTAAGGATTACGACTTGCTTTCAATCAATGGCCGAAAGAACTTAAAGAGTAAAGAGAAACCAATTCGTTAAGGATTAGGACTTCCTTTCAATCAATGGCCAATAGAACTTACATAACAAAGAGAAACCAATTCCTTACGGATTAAGACTTGCATTTAGTCAAGGGCCAAAAGAACTTAAAGAATAAAGAGATACCAATTCCCTAAGGATGATGAATTGCTTTCAATCACTGGCCAAAAGAACTTAAGGAACAAAGAGAAATCAATTCCTTATAGGTTAAGGCTTGCTTTTAATCAATGGCCAAATGAACTTAAAGAACAATGAGAAACCAATTCCTTATGAATTAAGACTTGCGCTCAAACAAGGGCCAAAATATCTTAAAGAATAAAGAGAAACCAATTCCATAGGGATTAAGACATGCTTCCATTCAATTTCCAAAAGATCTTAAAGGTCAAAGAGAAGCCAATTCCTTAAGGATTAAGACTTGCTTTCAATCAATGGCCAAAAGAACTTAAAGTGGAAAGAGAAACAAATTCCTTATGGATTAAGACTAGCTTTCAATCAATGGCCAAAAGAACTTATGGAACAAAGAAAAACCAATTCCTTGTGGAATAATTCTTGCTATCAATCATTGGCTGAAAGAACTTAAAGAATAAAGAGAAACTAATTCCTTAAGGATTGAGACTTGCATTTAATCAAGGGCCAAAAGAACTTAAAGGATAAAGAGAAACTAATACATGCTCAAGAGGGTAATTTGGTCATTCCAACACTGGAAAATAGCTTGTTTCTAGCAAGTCACTTCTGGCTTGGAGATCAAGCAATCCAAAAGCTCATTTCAAGTTACTTGGAGATCAAGGAATCAAGCTTAATTAAAGTAACTTGGGGAGCAAGCAATTTGATTAGGTTGAAAATATGTTTAGATTGTGTTTAGATTCATTTTTTATTTGTTTTGACTTAGTCTGGGTTTGTTTAGATTTAAATTGATTCAGTTTGTCTTTTAGGATTTAAATCAAATATGATCTAATCTATAAAGATCAAATCTGATTTAAATTAGTTAGGAATAAATCTTTTAGAATAGAATCGTATCTTTAATTTTTAAATTTTAGTTTCAAATCAAATCTTTTAGATAGGGTTAGATAATTTCCAATTTTAGGATTTATGTATAAATAGGCAACTTGGCCTATAGACAATAAAGAATTTTGATCATATTTTTTATCATGGTTTGACTAATAAATAGTTGTGAGGTTTTTCCTCATGTTGTTCTGTGTGATGCAGAATGTTCTATCTTTTCCCTGTTATCTACGTTTCCAAGGACAGGTTTCTTGGGGGTTTAGTAGGGAGGGTCTTTATTCTACATCTTATCTTCTATCAAAGTGTGTGCCTCGGGTTTCTGGATCGTTATATCCACGGGGTTCCGCATCAGAAACCAATTCCTTAAGGATTAAGACTTGCTTCCAATCAATCTCCAAAAGAACGTAAAGGCCAAAGAGAAACCTATTCCTTATGGATTAAGACTTGCTTTCAGTCAATGGCCAAAAGAACTAGAACGAAGAGAAACCAATTCCTTATAGATTGAGGCTTGCTTTCAATCAATGGCCAAAATAACCTAAAGAATGAAGATAAGCCAATTCCTCAAGGATTAAGACTTGCATTCAATCAAGGGCCAAAAGAACTTAAAGGTCGAAGAGAAACCAATTCCCTAAGAATTAAGGCTTGCTTTCAATCAATGGCCAAAAGAACTTGAAGAATAAAGAGAAACCAATTCCATATGGATTAAGACTTGCCTTCAATCAATGGCCAAAATAACTTAAAGAACAAAGAGAAACCAATTCGTTATGGAATAAGACTTGCATTGAATCAATGGCCAAAAGAACTTAAAGAATAAAGAGAAACCAATTGCTTAAGGATTAAGACATGCTTCCAACCAATCTCCAAAAGAACTTAAAGGTTAAAGAGAAACCAATTCCCTAAGGATTAAGACTTGCTTTCAATCAACGGCCAAAAGAATAAAAGAACAAAGCGAAACCAATTCCTTAAGAATTAAGATTCGCTATCAATCAATGGCCAAGAGAACTTAAAGAACAAAAAGAAACCAATTCCTTATCTATTATCACTTGCAATCAATCAATTGCCAAGAGAACTTACAGAATAAAGAGAAACCAATTACTTATGGATTAAGACTTGCTTCTAATCAATCTCCAAAAGAACTTACAAGTCAAAGAGAACCCAATTCCTTAAGGATTCAGACTTGCTTTCAATCAATGGCCAAAATAACTTAAAGAAGAAAGCGAACCAATTCTATATGGATTAAGACTTTCTTTCAATCAATGGCCAAAAGAACTTAAAGAACAAAGGGAAACCAATTCCTTAAGGATTAAGACTTGCCTTCAATCATGGGCCAAAAGAACTTCGAGAATAAAGAGAAACCAATTCCTTGAGGATTAAGATACTTAGAGAATAAAGAGAAACCAATTCCTTAAGGATTAAGATTTGCCTCCAATCAATCTCTAAAAGAAATAAAAGGTCAAAGAAACCAATTCCTTAAGGACTAAGATTTGCTTTCAATCAACGGTCAAAAGAAGTAAAGAAAAAAGAGAAACCAATTCCTTAAGGATTAAGACTTGCTTTATATCAATGGCCAAAAGAAATTAAAGAACAAAGAGAAACCAATTGGCTGTGGATTAAGGTTTGCTTTCAATCAATGGCCAAAAGAACTTAAAGAATAAAGAGAAACCAATTCCTTAAGGATAAACACTTGTTTCCAATCAATCTCCAAAAGAACTTAAAGGTCAAAGAGAAACGAATTCGTTATGGAAAGAGACTTGCTTTCAATCAATGGCCAAAAGAACTTAAAGAACAAAGCAGAACCAATTCGTTTTTGATTAAGACTTGCTTTCAATTAATGGCAAAAAGAACTTAAAGAACAAAGAGAAAGCAATTCCTTAAGGATTAAGGCTTTCTTTCAATCAATGGCCTAAATTACCTAAAGAATGAAGAGAAACCAATTCCTTAAGGATTATGACTTGCATTCAATCAAGGGCCAAATGAACTTAATGGTAAAAGAGAAGCCAATTCCTTAAGGATTAAGGCTTGGTTTCAATCAATGGCCAAAAGAACTTAAAGAATAAAGAGAAACCAATTCCTTAAGGATTAAGACTTACTTTCAATCAATGGCCCAAAGAACTTAAAGAACAAGGAAAAACCAATTCCGTATGGATTAAGACTTGCTTTCAATCAATGGCCAAAAGAACTTAAAAACAAAGAGAAACCAATTCCTTATGGAATAAGACTTGCATTCAATCAATGGCCAAAAGAACCTAAAGAATAAAGAGAAACAAATTCCTTAAGGATTAACACTTGTTTCGAATCAATCTCAAAAAGAACTTAAAGGTCAAAGAGAAACCAATTCCTTAAGGATTAAGACTTGCTTTAAATCAATGGCCAAAAGAACTTAAAGAACAAAGAGAAACCAATTCGTTATGGATTAAGGCTTGCTTTTCAATCAATGGCCAAAAGAACTCAAAGAATAAAGAGAAACCAATTACTTAAGGATTAAGTTTTGTTTCCAATCAATCTCCAAAAGAACTTAAAGGTCAAAGAGAAACCAATTCCTTAAGGAATAAGACTTGCTTTCAATCAATGGCCAAAAGAACTTATAGAACAAAGAGAAACCAATTCCTTATGGATTAAGGCTTGCTTTCAATCAATGGCCAAAATAACTTAAAGAAAAAAGCGAACCAATTACATATGGATTAAGACTTGCTTTCAATCAGTGGCCAAAAGAACTTAAAGAACAAAGCGAAACCAATTCCTTAAGGATTAACACTTTCATTCAATCAGGGCCAAAAGAACTTAAAGAATAAAGAGAAACCAATTCCTTAATGATTAAGATTTGCTTCCAATCAATCTCCAAAAGAAATAAAAGGTCAAAAAGAAACCAATTCCTTAAGGATTATGACTTGCTTTTAATCAACGATCAAAAGAAGTAAAGAACAAAGAGAAACCAATTCCTTAAGGATTAAGACTTGCTTTAAATCAATGGCCAAAAGAACATAAAGAACAAAGAGAAACCAATTCGTTATGGATTAAGGCTTGCTTTCGATCAATGGCCAAAAGAACTTAAAGGTCAAAGAGAAACCAATTCCTTCGGGATTAACACTTGCATTCAATCAATGGCCAAAAGAACTTAAAGGACAAGGAGAAACCAATTCCTTAAGGATCAAGACTTGCTTTCAATCAATGGCCAAAAGAACTTAAAGAACAAAACGGAACCAATTCGTTTTGGATTAAGACTTGCTTTCAATCAATGGCCAAAAGAACTTAAAGAACAAAGAGAAACCAATTCCTTATCGATTAAGGCTTGCTTTCAATCAATGGCCAAAATAACCTAAAGAATGAAGAGAAACCAATTCCTTAAGGATTAAGACTTGCATTCAATCAAGGGCCAAAAGAACTTAAAGGTAAAAGAGAAACCAATTCCTTAAGGATTTAGGCTTGGTTTCAAATAATGGCCAAAAGAACTTAAAGAATAAAGAGAAACCAATTCCTTAAGGATTAATGCTTATTTTCAATCAATGGCCCAAAGAACTTAAAGAAGAAAGCGAAACCAATTCTATCTGGATTTGTACTTGCCCTCAATCAATGGCCAAAAGAACTTAAAAATCAAAGAGAAACCAATTCCTTATGGAATAAGACTTGCATTCAATCAATGGCCAAAAGAACTTAAAGAATAAAGAGAAACCAGTTCCTTAAGGATTAACACTTGTTTCCAATCAATCTCCAAAAGAACTTAAAGGTCAAAGAGAAACCAATTCCCTAAGGATTAAGACTTGCATTCAATCAAGGGCCAAAAGAACTTAAAGAATAAAGAGAAACCAATTCCTTAAGGATTAACACTTGTATCCAATCAATCTCCAAAAGAACATAAAGGTCAAAGAGAAACCAATTCCTTAAGGAAAGAGACTTGCTTTCAATCAATGGCCAAAAGAACTTAAAGAACAAAGTGGAACCAATTCGTTTTGGATTAAGACTTGATTTCAATCAATGGCCAAAAGAACTTAAAGAACAAAGAGAAACTGTAACACCCTAATAAACCCATACTACGCTTTAAGTCAGACACGCTGCTTTATTAGTTGTTACTTATGCTCGTGGAAAATTAAACTTCACTTGAAATTAAATTACGCGGAAAATACGGTAAGATTTTTCTTTTTGTGAAATATGTCATCGCTTTGGAAAGTAAAGCCTTGAGCGAGAAAGTAGATAGAGAAAGAGCGTGTCGCATAAAATAAATACCCAAATATCATAAGACAAGAGAAAGGTAAATAAATAGAGATTCACAAATACATTGCATTAATTAACTAATCATTACATCCATATGAGTTCATAATATATATATATATATATATATAAACATTACATCGAAGAAAGCTCATGGTCATGTCATGACCTAAGTACTAGGTACTACTACAGACTTCAATGACAAAGCTCCTCTCAAAAAGAATATAAGATGTAGAGGACGGTCGCTATGAGTCCCAAAATAGCTTCCTGGCATTCCACGCCATACGATGCCTCGTCAGTGCGGTGGCTCCAAGCTCCACTCCATTGGGTGTGCCAACAAAAATCTGGTGACGATGCGGAAAAGTAACTAGAGTGAGAAATAAGATTTCTCAGTAGGACTCAAACCCGACACAGAGGTGTCATCGCCATCGTCCCACCCACTTCGGTTTTATAATGAAAACAGTGGGCATGCATAAGGTTCAGTTCTTAGGTTTTCGAAAATGTGAGTATCCGAAGTGGATTCAATTTTAACATACTCTCTACTCATTTATATCATAACATACATGGGCATGAGTATAAGCACATAAAGCATGCATGACTGTACTATAAGCTTCTCTTAACTTTTTTCTCTTTAAAGGTTTGGACCGAAGTCCCTTTTCTTTTCTTTTCTTAACTTGACTTATCTTAAGTCCTTTTCTTTTCTTAACTTGACTCATCTTGAGTCCTTCTCTTTCACCCACTAAACATAAGTGGTAATGAGCTCATACCGTGGCCGTCGCCACCATAACATTTCGGTACTTACACTAGCTGGGTCATGCCATGCCTCATGTAAGCCCTATCCCCTATACTCACACTAGCTGGGTCATGCCATGCCTCATGTGAGTCGTGGGTGAGGGGAACTTACTTTGGGTCACCTTCCCTTTTGAAGGATCACACCCTTAGCTTACTTTCTTCTTATTAAAGCTTATGATGCAAAATATTTCTAAGTCCACAATTTCTACAAAATTTCGCAAAGCATAACAACTAGACCAAGCTTCCCAAAATTTTGCCAAACAGAAAACCAGTATCACCTCATCATAGCATATCATCATTATCATTATCATGCCATCATCATCATCATAGTATACTATATCGTATCATATCGTCATTATCATTATTATGTCATCATCATCTTCATAGCATACTATCATCATATCATGATCATCATCATCATATAATTGTCATCATATTAATACATGAAGGCATACACATCACGCAAAGTCTTATGAGCTTAGCTTAGTAAATTTGGTGCAAGCTTTTACTTGAGGTTGTCTCTTGTATGTCCTCTTTTATTAGTTGTAGGGCCAATTTTATCTAATATACTTTTTGATACTTTTTAAGTTGAGTTATGAAGGTTTTCTAATACTTAGTATAAGGGTATTAATGTCTTAAACTTATTCTTCATTAACCTTTAACTTTTACCCTAACCAGTTTTACTTTTACAGTGGGGCAGTAACTTCAAAAATTCACCATAATTTCATCTTTTATTCTTTTATTTCGAATTTTGGTATGCTTACACTTCTCTGAGTCTATTTTCAAACAAAAGAAACCCCACTCAAAAATTCATTTTGTAGCTTCAGTTATGCATGTTTTATTCTGACTGTTCAGTTTCTAAGTTCACTCCCGGTTCAGTGGATTGTTACCTCTCATTATAATTGCTCAGAAGGAATCTGAGAAAAATGTTTTATGGGTTTGTTCCTCTATGTCTTAGCTTTCATTTAAACTTGGTCTCACTCAAAAATCATTTTTGTAGCTCGAGTTATACACATTTTAGTGTAGACTGCCCAGACAGAAACCAATCCGAGAACAGTCCACTTTGAAAAATCATATCTCACTCATTTTAACTCCGAATATTATGTATTTTATATGCATGGAAAGCTCTCTGAGTCTATTTTCATTAAAATTGGTTCCACTAATTTCTGAGTTTTCTGGAAAAAGTTATACCGTTCGGTTTACAGACTGTTAGGAAATCCAGATTTCACGTTTTGATTTTTCCCATGTTTTCTCCAAAACACTCAACCTCACTTTCAAGAAAACATTCTCAAGTTATAAAACACTCATATACCATGAAAGATTAGTGAAAAACTAACATGTTGGAGTTCAAAAATAGTGGGTTCAGCCATGCATCACACCAAACCGAAAACATGTTTTCAACAAACAACCATACTAGCAACAACATCTCATTTTATGACAAGAATGGCTATGATGCCCATAATCAATCTTTAAAAACCACCTAGCTATGGAGAGCATAGGAGTTCTAAAGCTTGAAAAACAAGAGAGAAAAAGGGTTTAGAGCCACTACCAAGAAGCTTTCCTTGAAGGAACTTGTGATGGAAAAAGATGATGGTGGTGGTGCTCCTCCTCTTGGATCTTGAAAGAGGCTTGATATGTGATTGTCTTTGATTCTCCAAGAGCAAGAAATGGTGGCTCTTGAAGAGTTTGTGAGTGGGATGAGGAGAGGAAAGGATGAGAGAAGTGGAAGGATTCTAGAGAGAAGTTGGAGAGTTTAGAGAGAAGGAGGAGAATTTTGAAATTGAGGAGAGAGAAGAGGATGAGTGAAATGAAAATGAAGAGAGAAAGAGAGAGGGAAGGAGGCGTACAAAGGGGGAGGGGCTGATTGCCCTTGCTTCTTCAAGAAGCAAGAGAGAGTAGGTGTGTCTTACTTCTTTTTCAAGCAAAAGGGCTAGGGACCTTGGGGTAAAAGGGTGAGTTGTGTTTTCCTTTGAGTCTTGGAGGCTTCCTAATGTCCAATTTGTATTTTTCTCTAGGGGTTAAAGGGGAGTACCCCTCTTAGGATTTGGTTGCTTGTCTAAGACTCATCCAAGTGTCAAGATCTAATGGTGGATGACAAGGATCCTAGTCTTGGCTTTTGATCTAATGGTGTAGGATTAAAGAGATTGAATGAAGGGTGAGATGTTGCTCCTCCTTGGTATGTCTTTCTAGGGCATATGCATGGAAGAACTTTTATCTTTAAATGTTATTAGAATTATTTAAATGTAGCTTAACTTAATTGGCTTAATTACCCATGAGTTAACTCTTGTCAATTACACTTTTTATGAGGTCTTGCATTACGGTTAAGCATATGCTTAATTTGGGGTTTAATTTTTCAAGAGTTGTCTTAAGTGTCTTAATCATTATAAACTTAATTAGTAAGGTTAGGTTGTCTTACTTTTGTTTTGGCACCTTCGAGTAATTAAGGATTAGACGATTCAGGTTTTATTAAAACGCTTAGGACATTATGATTAAATTGTTGGCTAGACTTAATTTACTAAGCTCTTGCTCTTGCTCTTGAGATTAGCCGATTAGTTCTCAATTAATCGCTAATCTCTCTCTAATTAGCCGGGAACACCGAGCTAATTAACTTAGGTAAAATGGGGATGTTACAGAAACCAATTCCTTCGGGATTAACACTTGCATTCAATCAATGGCCAAAAGAACTTAAAGGACAAAGAGAAACCAATTCCTTAAGGATCAACACTTGCTTTCAATCAATGGCCAAAAGAACTTAAAGAACAAAGCGGAACCAATTCGTTTTGGATTAAGACTTGCTTTCAATCAATGGCCAAAAGAACTTAAAGAACAAAGAGAAACCAATTCCTTAAGGAATAAGACTTGCTTTCAATCAATGGCCAAAAGAACTTAAAGAACAAAGAGAAACCAATTCCTTATGGATTAAGGCTTGCTTTCAATCAATGGCCAAAATAACCTAAAGAATGAAGAGAAACCAATTCCTTAAGGATTAAGACTTGCATTCAATGAAGGGCCAAAAGAACTTAATGGTAAAAGAGAAACCAATTCCTTAAGGATTAAGGCTTGGTTTCAAATAATGGCCAAAAGAACTTAAAGAATAAAGCGAAACCAATTCCTTAAGAATTAAGGCTGATTTTCAATCAATGGCCCAAAGAACTTAAAGAAGAAAGCGAAACCAATTCTATATGGATTTGTACTTTCCTTCAATCAATGGCCAAAAGAACTTAAAAAACAAAGAGAAACCAATTCCTTATGAAATAATACTTGCGTTCAATCAATGGCCAAAAGAACTTAAAGAATAAAGAGAAACCAATTCCTTAGGGATTAACACTTGTTTCCAATCAATCTTCAAAAGAACTTAAAGGACAAAGTGAAACCAATTCCTTAAGGATTAAAACTTGCATTCAATCAAGGCCCAAAAGAACTTAAAGAATAAAGAGAAACCAATTCCTTAAGGATTAACACTTGTTTCCAATCAATCTCCAAAAGAACTTAAAGGTCAAAAAGAAATCAATTCCTTAAGGATTAAGACTTGCTTTAAATCAATGGCCAAAAGAACTTAAAGAACAAAGAGAAACCAATTCCTTACGGATTAAGACTTGCATTCAGTCAAGGGCCAAAAGAACTTAAAGAATAAAGAGAAACCAATTCCTTAATGACGATGACTTGTTTTCAATCACTGGCCAAAAGAACTTAAAGAACAAAGAGAAACCAATTCCTTATACATTAAGGCTTGCTTTTAATCAATGGCCAAATGAAGTTAAAGAATAATGAGAAACCAATTCCTTATGAATTAAGACTTGCTTTCAACCAAGGGCCAAAATATCTTAAAGATTAAAGAGAAACCAATTCCATACGGATTAAGACTTGCTTCCAATCAATCTCCAAAAGAACTTAAAGGTCAAAGAGAAACCAATTCCTTAAGGATTAAGACTTGCTTTCAATCAATGGCCAAAAGAACTTAAAGTGGAAAGCGAAACCAATTCCTTATGGATTAAGCCTTGCTTTCAATCAATGGCCAAAACAACTTATAGAACAAAGAAAAACCAATTCCTTATGGATTAACTCTTGCTATCAATCATTGGCTGAAAGAACTTAAAGAATAAAGAGAAACTAATTCCATAAGCATTGAGACTTGCAATCAATCAAGGGCCAAAAGAACTTAAAGGATAAAGAGAAACCAATTCCTTAAGGAATAAAACTTGCTTCCAATCAATCTCCAAAAGAACATAATGGTCAAAGAGAAACCAATTCCTTATGGATTAAAACTTGCTTTCAATCAATAGCCAAAAGAACTAGAACGAAGAGAAACTAATTGCTTATAGATTAAGGCTTTCTTTTAATCAATGGGCAAAATAACCTAAAGAATGAAGAGAAACCAATTCTTCAAGAATTAAGACTTGCATTTAATCAAGGCCAAAAGAACTTAAAGGTTGAAGAGAAACCAATTCCTTAAGATTTAAGGCTTGCTTTCAATCAATGGCCAAAAGAACCTGAAGAATAAAGAGAAACCAATTCCATATGGATTAAGACTTGCTTTCAATCAATGGCCAAAAGAACTTAAAGAACTAAGAGAAACCAATTCCTAATGGAATAAGACTTGCATTCAAACAATGGCCAAAAGAACTTAAAGAATAAAGAGAAACTAATTTCTTAAGGATTAAGACTTGCTTCCAACCAATCTCCAAAAGAACTTAAAGTTTAAAGAGAAACCAATTCCCTAAGGATTAAGACTTGCTTTCAATCAACGGGCAAAAGAATAAAAGAACAAAGCGAAACCAATTCCTTAAGAATTAAGATTTGCTATCAATCAATGGCCAAGAGAACATAAAGAACAAAGAGAAACCAATTCCTTATCGATTATGACTTGCCTTCAATCAATGGCCAAGAGAACTTAAAGAATAAAGAGAAACCAATTACTTATGGATTAAGACTTGCTTCCAATCAGTCTCCAAAAGAACTTAAAGGTCAAAGTGAAACCAATTCCTTAAAGATTAAGATTTGCTTTCAATCACTGGGCAAGAGAACTGAAAGAACAAAGAGAAACTATTTCCTTATCGATTATGACTAGCTTTCAATCAATGGCCAAGAGAACTTAAAGAATAAAGAGAAACCAATTACTTATGGATTAAGACTTGCTTCCAATCAATCTCCAAAAGAACTTAAAGGTCAAAGTGAAACCACTTCCTTATGGATTAAGACATGCTTTCAATCAATGGCCAAAAGAACTTAAAGAATAAACAGAAACCAATTCCGTAAGGATTAAGACTTGCTCCCAATCAATCTCCGAAAGAACTTACAGGTCAAAGAGAAACTAATTCCTTAAGGATTCAGACTTGCTTTAAATCAGTAGCCAAAAGAACTTAAAGAATAAAGAGAAACCAATTCCTTAAGGATTACGGCTTGTTTCCAATCAATCTCCAAAAGAACTTAAAGGTCAAAGAGAAACCAATTCCTTAGGGATTGACACTTGCATTCAATCAATGGCCAAAAGAACTTAAAAGACAAAGAGAAACCAATTCCTTAAGGATTAAGACTTGCTTTTAATCAATGGCCAAAAGAACTTAAAGAAAAACGCAGAACCAATTCGTTATGGATTAAGACTTGCTTTCAACCAATGGCCAAATGAACTTAAAAAACAAAGAGAAACCAATTCCATTTGGATTAAGGCTTGCTTTCAATCAATGGCCAATATAACCTAAAGAATGAAGAGAAACCAATTCCTTAAGGATTAAGACTTGCTTTTAATCAATGGCCAAAAGAACTTAAAGAACAAAGAGAAACCAATACCTTTTTGATTAAGACTTGCTTTCAGTCAATGGCCAAAATAACCTAAAGAATGAAGAGAAACCAATTCCTTAAGGATTAAGACTTGCATTAAATCAATGGCCAAAAGAACTTAAAGGTCAAAGAGAAACCAATTCCTTAAGGATTAAGACTTGGTTTCAATCAATGGCCCAAAGAACTTAAAGAATAAAGAGAAACCAATTCCTTAAGGATTAACACTTACTTTCAATCAATGGCCCAAAGAACTTGAAGAAGAAAGCGAAACCAATTCCATATGGATTAAGACTTGCTTTCAATCAATGGCCAAAAGAACTTAAAGAACAAAGAGAAACCAATTCCTTATGTAATAAGACTTCCATTCAATCAATGGCCAAAAGAACTTAAAGAATACAGAGAAACCAATTCCTTAAAGATTATGACTTGCTTCCAATCATTCTCCAAATGAACTTAAAGATCAAAGAGAAACCAATTCCTTAAGGTTTAACACTTGCTTTAAAATCAATGGCCAAAAGAACTTAAAGAATAAAGAGAAACCAATTCCTTACGGATTAAAACTTGCTTCCAATCGATTCCAAAAGAACTTAAAGGTCAAAGAGAAACCAATTCCTTAAGGATTAAGAGTTGCTCTAAATCAATGGCCAAAAGAGCTTAAAGAACAACGAGAAACCAATTCGTTATGGATTAAGGCTTGCTTTCAATCAATGGCCAAAAGAACTCAAAGAATAAAGAGAAACCAATTTCTTAAGGATTAACACTTGTTTCGAATCAATCTCCAAAAGAACTTAAAGGTGAAAGAGAAACCAATTCCTTAAGGATTAAGACATGCATTCAATCAAGGGCCAAAAGAACATAAAGAATACAGAGAAACCAATTCCTTAAGGATTAAGACTTGCTTCCAATCAATCTCCAAATGAACTTAAAGGTCAAAGAGAAACCAATTCCTTAAGGTTTAAGACTTGCTTTAAAATCAGTGGCCAAAAGAACTTAAAGAATAAAGAGAAACCAATTCCTTATGGATTAAAACTTGCTTCCAATGAATCTCCAAAAGAACTTAAAGGTCAAAGAGAAACCAATTCCTTAAGGATTAAGAGTTGCTTTAAATCAATGGCCAAAAGAGCTTAAAGAACAAAGAGAAACCAATTCGTTATGGATTAAGGCTTGCTTTCAATCAATGGCCGAAAGAACTCAAAGAATAAAGAGAAACCAATTCCTTAAGGATTAAGGCTTGTTTCGAATCAATCTCCAAAAGAACTTAAAGGTCAAAGAGAAACCAATTCCTTAAGGATTAAGACTTGCATTCAATCAAGGGCCAATGGAACTTAAAGAATAAAGAGGAACCAATTCCTTAAGGATTAAGACTTCCTTTCAATCAACGGCCAAAAGAACTTAAATAACAAAGAGAAACCAATTGCTTATGGATAAACACGTGCTTTCAATCAATGGCCAAAAAAACTTAAAGAAACAAGAGAAACCAATTCCTTTTGGATGAAGGCTTGCCTTCAATTAGTGGCCAAAATAACCTAAAGAATGAAGAGAAACCAATTCCTTAAGGATTAAGACTTGCTTTCAATCAATGGCCAAAAGAACTTAAAGAACAAAGAGAAACCAATTCCTTTTGGATTAAGGCTTGCTTTCAATCAATGGCCAAAATAACCTAAACAATGAAGAGAAATCAATGCCTTAATGATTAAGGCTTGCATTAAATCAAGGGCCAAAAGAACTTAAAGGTCAAAGAGAAATCAATTCCTTAAGGATTAAGGCTTGGTTTCAATCAATGGCCCATAGAATATAAAGAATAAAGAGAAACAAATTCCTTAAGGATTAAGACTTACTTTCAATCAATGGCCCAAAGAACATAAAAAAGAAAGCGAAACCAATTCCATATGGATTAAGACTTGCTTTCAATCAATGGCCAAAAGAACTTAAAGAACAAAGAGAAACCAATTCCTTATGGAATAAGACTTCCATTCACTCAATGGCCAAAAGAACTTAAAGAATACAGAGAAACCAATTCCTTAAGGATTAAGACTTGCTTCCATTCAATCTCCAAATGAACTTAAAGGTCAAAGAGAAACCAATTCCTTAAGGTTTAAGACTTGCTTTAAAATCAATGGACAAAAGAACTTAAAGAATAATGAGAAACCAAATCTGTATGGATTAAAACTTGCTTCCAATCAATCTCCAAAAGAACTTAAAGGTCAAAGAGAAACCACTTCCTTAAGGATTAAGACTTGCTTTAAATCAATGGCCAAAAGAGCTTAAAGAACAAAGAGAAACCAATTCGTTATGGATTAAGCCTTGCTTTCAATCAATGGCCAAAAGAACTCAAAGAATAAAGAGAAACCAATTCCTTAAGGATTAAGGCTTGTTTCGAATCAATCTCCAAAAGAACTTAAAGGTCAAAGAGAAACCAATTCCTTAAGGATTAAGACTTGCATGCAGTCAAGGGCCAAAAGAACTTGAAGAATAAAGAGGAACCAATTCCTTAAGGATTAAGACTTGTTTCCAATCAATCTCCAAAAGAACTTAAAGGTCAAAGACAAACCAATTCCTTAAGGAATAAGACTTGCTTTCAACCAATGGCCAAAATAACTTAAAGAACAAAGAGAAACCAATTCCTTATGGATTAAGACTTGCTCCCAATCAATCTCCGAAAGAACTTACAGGTCAAAGAGAAACCAATTCCTTAAGGATTTTGACTTGCTTTAAATCAATAGCCAAAAGAACTTAAAGAACAAAGAGAAACCAATTCGTTATGGATTAAGGCTTGCTTTCAATCAATGGCCAAAAGAACTTAAAGAATAAAGAGAAACCAATTCCTTAAGGATTAAGACTTGTTTCCAATCAATCTCCAAAAGAACTTAAAGATCAAAGAGAAACCAATTCCTTAGGGATTGACACTTGCATTCAATCAATGGCCAAAAGAACTTAAAGGACAAAGAGAAACCAATTCCTTAAGGATTAAGACTTGCTTTCAATCACTGGCCAAAAGAACTTAAAGAACAAAGCGGAATCAATTCGTTATGGATTAAGACTTGCTTTCAATCAATGGCGAAAAGAACTTAAAGAACATAGAGAAACCAATTCCTTTTGGATTAAGGCTTGCTTTCAATCAATGGCCAGAAGAACTTAAAGAACAAAGAGAAACCAATTCCTTTTGGATTAAGGCTTGCTTTCAATCAATGGCCAAAATAACCTAATGAATGAAGCGACACCAATTCCTTAAGGATTAAGACTTGCATTCAATCAAGGGCCAAAAGAACTTAAAGGTCAAAGAGAAACCAATTCCTTAAGGATTAAGGGTTGGTTTCAATCAAAGGCCCAAAGAACTTAATGACTAAAGCGAAACCAATTCCTTAAGAATTAAGACTTACTTTCAATCAATTGCCCAAAGAACTTAAAGAAGAAAGCGAAACCAATTCTATATGGATTAAGACTTGGTTTCAATCAACGGCCAAAAGAAATTAAAGAACAAAGAGAAACCAATTCCTTATGGAATAAAACTTCCATTCAATCAATGGCCAAAAGAACCTACAGAATACAGAGAAACCAATTCCTTAAGGATTAAGACTTGCTTCTAATCAATCTCCAAATGAACTTAAAGTTCAAAGAGAAACCAATTCCTTAAGGTTTAAGACTTGCTTTAAAATCAATAGCCAAAAGAACTTAAAGAATAAAGAGAAACCAATTCCTTATGGATTAAAACTTGCTTCTAATCAATCTCCAAATGAACTTAAAGGTGAAAGAGAAACCAATTCCTTAAGCATTAAGACTTACTTTAAATCAATGTCCAAAAGAGCCTAAAGAACAAAGAGAAATCAATTCGTTATGGATTAAGGATTGCTTTCAATCAATGGCCAAAAGAACTCAAAGAATAAAGAGAAACCAATTCCTTAAGGATTAAGGCTTGTTTCGAATCAATCTCCAAAAGAACTTAAAGGTCAAAGGGAAACCAATTCCTTAAGGATTAAGACTTGCATTCAATCAAGGGCCAAAAGAATAAAGAGGAACCAATTCCTTAAGGATTAAGACTTGCTCCCAATCAATCTCCGAAAGAACTTACAGGTCAAAGAGAAACCAATTCCTTAAGGATTCAGACTTGCTTTAAATCAATAGCCAAAAGAACTTAAAGAACAAAGAGAAACCAATTCGTTATGGATTAAGGCTTTCTTTCAATTAATGGCCAAAAGAACTTAAAGAATAAAGAGAAACCAATTCCTTAAGGATTAAGACTTGTTTCCAATCAATCTCCAAAAGAACTTAAAGGTCACAGAGAAACCAATTCCTTAGGGATTAACACTTGCATTCAATCAATGGCCAAAAGAACTTAAAGAACAAAGAGAAACCAATTCCTTTTGGATTAAAGCTTGCTTTCAATCAATGGCCAAAATAACCTAATGAATGAAGAGAAACCAATTCCCTAAGGATTATGATGAGAATTCAACCAAGGCTAACAATGATCAAGATCAATTACAAAGCATGGATGGCCCAATGACCAGAGCTAAAACAAAAAGGCTAAAAGAAGCTTTGCAAGGCCTAGTCATGGAAGCAAAGACCAAGAGCAATCCAATTGAGCATGAGCTTCCAAAATGGACCAATCTTATTCAGCTTGAAGAATAGCAAAGTCCAACATGAATAAGTCACTTGAAGACCCAAGATGAAGCCCAATTCAAGTGATCAAGTTGCAAACAGATTGGGCTGGAATAATTAGTTTTAATTAGGTGTAATTTGTCTTATTTTCTTGTAGTTTTCGTGCACCTTTTAATGTCTCCAAATTTCAGAAGCTTTTTAGTTGTTTCAAAGTCAGTTTCAAGTATTTCAAGAGTTCCTAGGCAATTATGATAGATAATGGGTCAATTACTTGTGTTCCTAGGCAATTATGATAGATAATGGGTTAGTTATTTGTGTATTCAATGATTAATGTTTAGTGGAATATGTAGGGGCTGCAACTCAATGAGCAGTCCCCATCAGATTACAAATAGGAACTCGATGTACAAACACAAGACAGAATATGAATAGACTTCTTTTTGAGTTTTTCTCCCATTTGTGAGAATTTCCCTTTTGTTCTTGGGCAAAGAACTATAGATCTTATCAAGGCAACTTGTGGCGATCAAAATAAGACTTATCACACACCTTCTCATCTTCTCTTGAGTGTGGCGTCTATATCCATTTCTGATTAAAAAACAAACAAAACTCAAACACAATCCTAAACTTCCTCCCTGAAAGTTCAAGGCGATCTAGGGTTATGTTAGTTGTTGATTCAAAACCATTCAACTCAAGCAAAGTTGAATCATATCAGATTAACACTTGCATTCAATCAAGGGCCAAAAGAACTTAAAGGTCAAATAGAAACCAATTCATTAAGGATTAAGGCTTGGTTTCAATCAATGGCCCAAAGAACTTAAAGATTAAAGAGAAACCAATTCCTTAAGGATTAAGACTTACTTTCCATCAAGGGCCCAAAGAACTTAAAGAAGAAAGCGAAACCAATTCCATATGGATTAAGGCTTGCTTTCAATCAATGACCAGAAGAATGTAAAGAACAAAGAGAAACTAATTCCTTATGGAATAAGACTTCCATTCAATCAATGGCCAAAAGAACTTAAAGAATACAGAGAAACCAATTCCTTAAGGATTAAGACTTGCTTCCAATCAATCTTCAAATGAACTTAAAGGTCAAAGAGAAACCAATTCCTTAAGGTTTAAGACTTGCTTTAAAATCAATGGCCAAAAGAACTTAAAGAATAAAGAGAAACCAATTCCTTATGGATTAAAACTTGCTTCCAATCAATCTCCAAAAGAACTTAAAGGTCAAAGAGAAATCTATTCCTTAAGGATTAACACTTTCTTTAAATCAATGGCCAAAAGAGCTTAAAGAACAAAGAGAAACTAACTCGTTATGGATTAAGGTTTGCTTTCAATCAATGGCCAAAAGAACTCAAAGAATAAAGAGAAACCAATTCCTTAAGGATTAAGGTTTGTTTCGAATCAATCTCCAAAAGAACTTAAAGGTCAAAGAGAAAGCAATTCCTTAAGGATTAAGACATGCATTCAATCAAGGGCCAAAGGAACTTAAAGAACAAAGAGCAACCAATTCCTTAAGGAATAAAACATGCTTTCAATCAATCTCCAAAAGAACATAAAGAACAAAGAGAAACCAATTCCTTAAGGAATAAGACTTGCTTTCAATCAGTGGCCAAAAGAACGTAAAGAACAAAGAGAATCCAATTCCTTATGGATTAAGACTTGCTTTCAATCAATGGCTAAAAGAACTTAAAGAATAAAGAGAAACCAATTCCTTACGGATTAAAACTTGTTTCCAATCAATCTCCAAAAGAACTTAAAGGTCAAAGAGAAACCAATTCCTTAAGGAATAAGACTTGCTTTCAATCAATGACCAAAAGAACTTAAAGAACAAAGAGAAACCAATTCCTTATGGATTAAGACTTGCTTTCAATCAATGGCCAAAAGAACTTAAAGAACAAAGAGAAACCAATTCCTTAAGGATTAAGACTTGCTTTCAATTAATGGCCAAAAGAACTTAAAGAACAAAGAGAAACCAATTTGTTATGGATTAAGGCTTGCTTTCAATCAATGGCCAAAAGAACTTAAAGAATAAAGAGAAACTAATTCCTTAAGGATTAAGACTTGCTTCCAATCAATCTCCAAAAGAACTTTATGGTCAAAGAGAAACCAATTCCATAAGGATTAAGTCTTGCTTTCAATCAATGGCCAAAAGAACTTAAAGAACAATGCGAAACCAATTTCTTATGGATTAAGACTTGCTTTCTGTCAATGGCCAAAAGAACTTAAAGAACAAAGAGAAACCAATTCCTTATGGATAAAGACTTACTTTCAATCAATGGCCAAAAGAACTTAAAGGACAAAGAGAAACCAATTCCTTAAGGATTAACTCTTGCTTTCAATGGCCAAAAGAACATAAAGAACAAAGCGAAACCAATTCTTTATGGATTAAGACTTGCTTTCAACCAGTTGTCGAAAGGCCTAGAAAACAAAGGGAAAGCAATTCCTTAAGTATTAAGACTTACATTCTCTCAATGGCCAAAAGAACTTAATGAACAAAGAGAAACCAATTCCTTAAGGATAAAGATTTGCTTCCAATCAATCTCGAAAAGAACTTTAAGGTCAAAGAGAAACCAATTCCATAAGGATTAAGACTTGCTTTCAATCAATGGCCAAAAGAACTTAAAGAACAATGCGAAACCAATTTCTTATGGATTAAGACTTGCTTTCTGTCAATGGCCAAAAGAACTTAAAGAACAAAGAGAAACCAATTCCATATTGATAAAGACTTACTTTCAATCAATGGCCAAAAGAACTTAAAGGACAAAGAGAAACCAATTCCTTAAGGATTAACACTTGCTTTCAATCAATGGCCAAAAGAACTTAAAGAACAAAGCGAAACCAATTCTTTATGGATTAAGACTTGCTTTCAACCAGTTGTCGAAAGGCCTAGAAAACAAAGGGAAAGCAATTCCTTAAGTATTAAGACTTACATTCTCTCAATGGCCAAAAGAACTTAATGAACAAAGAGAAACCAATTCCTTAAGGATTAAGATTTGCTTCCAATCAATCTCGAAAAGAACTTTAAGGTCAAAGAGAAACCAATTCCTTATGGATTAAGACTTGCTTTCAATCACTTGCCAAAAGAGCTTAAAGAACAAAGAGAAACTAATTCATTAAGGATTAAAACTTGCTTCCAATCAATCTCCAAAAAACTTAAAGGTCAAAGAGAAACCAATTCCTAAAGGATTAAGACTTGCTTTCAGTCAATGGCCAAAAGAACTTAAAGAACAAAGAGGAACCAATTCCTTATGGATTAAGACTTGCTTCCAAACAATCTCCAAAAGAACTTTAAGGTCAAAGATAAATCAATTCCTTAAGGATTAAAACTTGCTTCTAATCAATGGCCAAAAGAACTTAAAGAACAAAGCGAAACCAATTCTTTACGGATTAAGACTTGCTTTCAACCAATGGCCAATAAGAACTTAAAGGACAAAGAGAAAGCAATTCCTTAAGTATTAAGACTTTCTTTCTATCAATGGCCAAAAGAACTTAATGAACAAAGAGAAACCAATTCCTTAAGGATTAAGATTTGCTTCCAATCAATCTCGAAAAGAACTTTAAGGTCAAAGAGAAACCAATTCCTTATGGATTAAGACTTGCTTTCAATCACTTGCCAAAAGAGATTCAAGAACAAAGAGAAACTAATTCATTAAGGATTAAAACTTGCTTCCAATCAATCTCCAAAAGACCTTAAAGAACAAAGAGAAACCAATTCCTTAAGGATTAAGACTTGCTTTCAGTCAATGGCCAAAAGAACTTAAAGAACAAAGAGAAACCAATTTGTTATGGATTAAGGCTTGCTTTCAATCAATGGCCAAAAGAACTTAAAGAATAAAGAGAAACCAATTCCTTAAGGATTAAGACTTGCTTCCAATCAATCTCCAAAAGAACTTTATGGTCAAAGAGAAACCAATTCCATAAGGATTAAGTCTTGCTTTCAATCAATGGCCAAAAGAACTTAAAGAACAATGCGAAACCAATTTCTTATGGATTAAGACTTGCTTTCTGTCAATGGCCAAAAGAACTTAAAGAACAAAGAGAAACCAATTCCTTATGGATAAAGACTTGCTTTCAATCAATGGCCAAAAGAACTTAAAGGACAAAGAGAAACCAATTCCTTAAGGATTAACACTTGCTTTCAATCAATGGCCAAAAGAACTTAAAGAATGAAGAGAAACCAATTCTTTATGGATTAAGACTTGCGTTCAATGAAGGGCCAAATGGCCTTAAAGAACAAAGAGAAACAAATTCCTTAAGGATTAAGAATTGCTTCCAATCAATCTCCAAAATAACTTAAAGGTCAAAGAGTAACCGATTCCTTAAGGATTAAGACTAGCTTTCAATCAATCTCCAAAAGAACTTAAAGAACAAAGAGAAACCAATTCCTTATGGATTAAGACTTGCTTTCAATCAATGGCCATAAGAACTTAAAGAACAAAGAGAAACCAATTCAATGGATTGACACTTGCTTTCAATCAATGGCCAAAAGAAGTTAAAGAACAAAGAGAAACCAAATCCTTAAGGAATAAGACTTGCTTTCAATCAATGGCCAAAAGAAGTTAAAGAACAAAGAGAAACCAAATCCTTAAGGAATAAGACTTGCTTTCAATCAATGGCCAAAAGAACATAAAGAACAAAGAGAAACCAACTCCTTATGGATTAAGACTTGCTTTCAATCAATGGCCGAAAGAACTTAAAGAACAAAGAGAAACCAATTCCTTTTGGATTAAGACTTGCTTTCAATCAATGGCCAAAACAACTTGAAGAACAAAGAGAAACCAATTCCTTATGGATTAAGACTTGCTTTCAATCAAAGGCCAAAAGAGCTTAAATAACAAAGAGAAATCAATTCATTAAGGATTAAGACTTGCTTTCAATCATTGGCCAAAAGAACTTAAAGAACAAAGAGAAACCAATTCTTAAGGAATAAGACTTCCTTTCAATCAGTGGCCAAAAGAAGTTAAAGCACAAAGAGAAACCAATTCCTTATGGATTAAGACTTGCTTTCAATCAATGGCCAAAAGAAGTTAAAGAACAAAGAGAAACCAATTCCTTAAGGAATAAGACTTGCTTTCAATCAGTGGCCAAAAGAACTTAAAGACCAAAGAGAAACCAATTCCTTATGGATTGACACTTGCTTTCAATCATTGGCCAAAAGAACTTAAAGAACAAAGAGAAACCAATTCTTAAGGAATAAGACTTCCTTTCAATCAATGGCCAAAAGAACTTAAAGAACAAAGAGAAACCAATTCCTTATGGATTAAGACTTGCTTTCAATCAATGGCCAAAAGAAGTTAAAGAACAAAGAGAAACCAATTCCTTATGGATTAAGACTTGCTTTCAATCAATGGCCAAAAGAACTTAAAGAACAAAGAGAAACCAATTCCTTATGGATTAAGACTTGCTTTCAATCAATGGCCAAAAGAACTTAAAGAACAAAGAGAAACCAATTCCTTAAGGATTAAGACTTGCTTTCAATCAATGGCCAAAAGAACTTAAAGAACAAAGAGAAACCAATTCCTTAAGGATTAAGACTTGCTTTCAATCAATGGCCAAAAGAACTTAAAGAACAAAGAGAAACCAATTCCTTATGGATTAAGACTTGCTTTCAATCAATCTCCAAAAGAACTTAAAGAACAAAGAGAAACCAATTCCTTAAGGAATAAGACTTGCTTTCAATCAATGGCCAAAAGAAGTTAAAGAACAAAGAGAAACCAATTCCTTATGGATTAAGACTTGCTTTCAATCAATGGCCAAAAGAACTTAAAGAACAAAGAGAAACCAATTCCTTAAGGATTAAGACTTGCTTTCAATCAATGGCCAAAAGAACTTAAAGAACAAAGAGAAACCAATTCCTTAAGGAATAAGACTTGCTTTCAATCAGTGGCCAAAAGAACTTAAAGAACAAAGAGAAACCAATTCTTTATGGATTAAGACTTGCCTTCAATCAATGGCCCGAAGAACGAAAGGAACAAAGAGAAACCAATTCTGTAAGGAATAAGACTTGCTTTCAATCAGTGGCCGAAAGAAGTTAAAGAACAAAGAGAAACCAATTCCTTATGGATTAAGACTTGCTTTCAATCAATGGCCAAAAGAACTTAAAGAACAAAGAGAAACCAATTCCTTATGGATTAAGACTTGCTTTCAATCAATGGCCAAAAGAACTTAAAGAACAAAGAGAAACCAATTCCTTATGGATTAAGACTTGCTTTCAATCAATCTCCAAAGGAATTTAAAAAACAAAGAGAAACCAATTCCTTATCGATTAAGACTTGCTTTCAATCAATGGGTAAAAGAACTTCAAGAACAAAGTGAAACAAATTCCTTATGGATTAAGACTTGCTTTCAATCAATGGCCAAAAGAACTTAAAGAACAAAGAGAAACCAATTCCTTAAGGAATAAGACTTGCTTTCAATCAATGGCCAAAAGAACTTAATGAACAAAGCGAAACCAATTCTTTATGGGTTAAGACTTGTTTTCAATCAATGGTCAAAAGAACATAAAGAACAAAGAGAAACCAAATCCTTAAGGAATAAGACTTGCTTTCAATCAATGGCCAAAAGAACTTAAAGAACAAAGAGAAACCAATTCCTTAAGGATTAAGACTTGCTTCCAATCAATCTCCAAAAGAACTTAAAGGTCAAAGAGAAACCAATTCCTTATGCATTAAGACTTGCTTTCAATCAATGGCCATGAGAACTTAAAGAACAAAGAGAAACCAATTCCTTAAGTATTAAGACTTACTTCCAATCAATCTCCAAAAGAACTTAAAGAATAAAAAGAAACCAATTCCTTTTGGATTAAGACTTGCTTTCAATCAATGGCCAAAAGAACTTAAAGAACAAAGAGAAACCAATTCCCTATGGATTAAGACTTGCTTTCAATCAATCTCCAAAAGAACTTAAAGAACAAAGAGAAACCAATTCCTTAAGGAATAAGACTTGCTTTCAATCAGTGGCCAAAAGAACTTAAAGAACAAAGAGAAACCAATTCCTTAAGGAATAAGACTTGCTTTCAATCAATGGCCAAAAGAACTTAAAGAACAAAGAGAAACCAATTCCTTAAGGATTAAGACTTGCTTTCAATCAATGGCCAAAAGAACTTAAAGAACAAAGAGAAACCAATTCCTTAAGGATTAAGACTTGCTTTCAATCAATGGCCAAAAGAACTTAAAGAACAAAGAGAAACCAATTCCTTATGGATTAAGACTTGCTTTCAATCAATGGCCAAAAGAAGTTAAAGAACAAAGAGAAACCAATTTCTTATGGATTAAGACTTGCTTTCAATCAATGGCCAAAAGAACTTAAAGAACAAAGAGAAACCAATTCCTTATGGATTAAGACTTGCTTTCAATCAATGGCCAAAAGAACTTAAAGAACAAAGAGAAACCAATTCCTTAAGGAATAAGACTTGCTTTCAATCAATGGCCAAAAGAAGTTAAAGAACAAAGAGAAACCAATTCCTTATGGATTAAGACTTGCTTTCAATCAATCTCCAAAAGAACTTAAAGAACAAAGAGAAACCAATTCCTTATGGATTAAGACTTGCTTTCAATCAATGGCCAAAAGAACTTAAAGAACAAAGAGAAACCAATTCCTTATGGATTAAGACTTGCTTTCAATCAATCTCCAAAAGAACTTAAAGAACAAAGAGAAACCAATTCCTTATGGATTAAGACTTGCTTTCAATCAATGGCCAAAAGAACTTAAAGAACAAAGAGAAACCAATTCCTTAAGGAATAAGACTTGCTTTCAATCAACGGCCAAAAGAACTTAAGAACAAAGAGAAACCAATTCCTTAAGGAATAAGACTTGCTTTCAATCAATGGCCAAAAGAACTTAAAGAACAAAGAGAAACCAATTCCTTATGGATTAAGACTTGCTTTCAATCAATGGCCAAAAGAACTTAAAGAACAAAGAGAAACCAATTCCTTTTGGATTAAGACTTGCTTTCAATCAATGGCCAAAAGAACTTAAAGAACAAAGAGAAACCAATTCCTTATGGATTAAGACTTGCTTTCAATCAATGGCCAAAAGAACTTAAAGAACAAAGAGAAACCAATTCCTTATGGATTAAGACTTGCTTTCAATCAATGGCCAAAAGAACTTAAAGAACAAAGAGAAACCAATTCCTTAAGGATTAAGACTTGCTTTCAATCAATGGCCAAAAGAACTTAAAGAACAAAGCGAAACCAATTCTTTATGGATTAAGACTTGCTTTCAACCAATTGTCGAATAAGCCAAAAAAACAAAGAGAAATCAATTCCTTAAGTATTAAGACTTACTTTCTATCAATGGCCAAAAGAACTTAATGAACAAAGAGAAACCAATTTCTTAAGGATTAAGACTTGCTTTCAATCAATGGCCAAAAGAACTTAAAGAACAAAGAGAAACCAATTCCTTATGGATTAAGACTTGCTTTCAATCAATGGCCCAAAGAACGTAAGGAACAAAGAGAAACCAATTCCGTAAGGAATAAGACTTGCTTTCAATCAATGGCCAAAAGAACTTAAAGAACAAAGAGAAACCAATTCCTTAAGGATTAAGATTGCTTCCAATCAATCTCCAAAAGAACTTAAAAGTCAAAGAGAAACCAATTCCTTCAGGATGAAGACTTGATTTCAATCAATGGCCAAAAGAACTTAAAGAACAAAGAGAAACCAATTCCTTAAGGATTAAGACTTGCTTTCAATCAATGGCCAAAAGAACTTAAAGAACAAAGAGAAACCAATTGCTTAAGGATTAAGACTTGCTTTCAATTAATGGCCAAAAGAACTTAAAGAACAAAGAGAAACCAATTTCGTATGGATTAAGACTTGCTTTCAATCAATGGCCAAAAGAACTTAAAGAACAAAGAGAAACCAATTCCTTATGGATTAAGACTTGCTTTCAATCAATGGCCAAAAGAACTTAAAGAACAAAGAGAAACCAATTCCTTAAGGATTAAGACTTGCTTTCAATCAATGGCCAAAAGAACTTAAAGAACAAAGAGAAACCAATTCCTTATGGATTAAGACTTGCTTTCAATCAATGGCCAAAAGAACTTCAAGAACAAAGAGAAACCAAATCCTTAAGGAATAAGACTTGCTTTCAATCAATGGCCAAAAGAACTTAAAGAACAAAGAGAAACCAATTCCTTATGGATTAAGACTTGCTTTCAATCAATCTCCAAAAGAACTTAAAGAACAAAGAGAAACCAATTCCTTATGGATTGAGACTTGCTTTCAATCAATGGCCAAAAGAACTTAAAGAACAAAGAGAAACCAATTCTTAAGGAATAAGACTTCCTTTCAATCAGTGGCCAAAAGAAGTTAAAGCACAAAGAGAAACCAATTCCTTAAGGAATAAGACTTGCTTTCAATCATTGGCCAAAAGAACTTAAAGAACAAAGAGAAACCAATTCCTTATGGATTAAGACTTGCTTTAAATCAATCTCCAAAAGAACTTAAAGAGCAAAGAGAAACCAATTCCTTAAGGAATAAGACTTGCTTTCAATCAATGGCCAAAAGAACATAAAGAACAAAGAGAAACCAATTCCTTAAGGATTAAGACTTGCTTTCAATCAATGGCCAAAAGAACTTAAAGAACAAAGAGAAACCAATTCCTTATGGATTAAGACTTGCTTTCAATCAATGGCCAAAAGAACTTAAAGAACAAAGAGAAACCAATTCATTAAGGATTAAGACTTGCTTTCAATCAATCTCCAAAAGAACTTAAAGAACAAAGAGAAACCAATTCCTTAAGGATTAAGACTTGCTTTCAATCAATGGCCAAAAGAACTTAAAGAACAAAGAGAAACCAATTCCCTATGGATTAAGACTTGCTTTCAATCAATCTCCAAAAGAACTTAAAGAACAAAGAGAAACCAATTCCTTAAGGAATAAGACTTGCTTTCAACAATGGCCAAAAGAACTTAAAGAACAAAGAGAAACCAATTCTTTATGAATTAAGACTTGGTTTCAACCAATTGTTGAATAAGAACTTAAAGAACAAAGAGAAACTAATTCCTTAAGGATTAAGACTTGCTTTCAATCAATGGCCAAAAGAACTTAAAGAACAAAGAGAAACCAATTCCTTATGGATTAAGACTTGCTTTCAATCAATGGCCAAAAGAACTTTAAGAACAAAGAGAAACCAATTCCTTATGGATTAAGACTTGCTTTCAATCAATGGCCAAAAGAACTTAAAGAACAAAGAGAAACTAATTCATTAAGGATTAAAACTTGCTTCCAATCAATCTCCAAAAGAACTTAAAGTACAAAGAGAAACCAATTCCTTAAGGATTAAGACTTGCTTTCAGTCACTGGCCAAAAGAACCTAAAGAACAAAGGGAAACCAATTTGGTATGGATTAAGACTTGTTTCCAATCAATCTCCAAAAGAACTTAAAGGTCAAAGAGAAACCAATTCCTTCGGGATTAACACTTGCATTCAATCAATGGCCAAATGAACTTAAAGGGTAAAGAGAAACCAATTCATTAAGGATTAAGACTTGTTTCCAATCAATCTCCAAAAGAACTTAAAGGACAAAGAGAAACGAATTCCTTAAGGATTAAGACTTGCTTTAAATCAATGGCCAAAAGAACTTAAAGAACAAAGAGAAACCAATTCCTTAAGGATTAAGACTTGCTTTCAATCAATCTCCAAAAGAACTTAAAGAACAAAGAGAAACCAATTCCTTAAGGAATAAGACTTGCTTTCAATCAATGGCCAAAAGAACTTAAAGAACAAAGAGAAACCAATTTCTTATGGATTAAGACTTGCTTTCAATCAATGGCCAAAAGAACTTAAAGAACAAAGAGAAACCAATTCCTTATGGATTAAGACTTGCTTTCAATCAATGGCCAAAAGAACTTAAAGAACAAAGAGAAACCAAATCCTTAAGGAATAAGACTTGCTTTCAATCAGTGGCCAAAAGAACTTAAAGAACAAAGAGAAACCAACTCTTTATGGATTAAGACTTGCTTTCAATCAATGGCCAAAAGAACTTAAAGAACAAAGAGAAACCAATTCCTTAAGGAATAAGACTTGCTTTCAATCAATGGCCAAAAGAACTTAAAGAACAAAGAGAAACCAATTCCTTATGGATTAAGACTTGCTTTCAATCAATCTCCAAAAGAACTTAAAGAACAAAGAGAAACCAATTCCTTATGGATTAAGACTTGCTTTCAATCAATGGCCAAAAGAACTTAAAGAACAAAGAGAAACCAATTCATTAAGGATTAAGACTTGCTTTCAATCAATCTCCAAAAGAACTTAAAGAACAAAGAGAAACCAATTCCGTAAGGAATAAGACTTGCTTTCAATCAATGGCCAAAAGAACTTAAAGAACAAAGAGAAACCAATTCCCTATGGATTAAGACTTGCTTTCAATCAATCTCCAAAAGAACTTAAAGAACAAAGAGAAACCAGTTCCTTAAGGAATAAGACTTGCTTTCAATCAATGGCCAAAAGAAGTTACAGAACAAAGAGAAACCAATTCCTTATGGATTAAGACTTGCTTTCAATCAATTGTTGAATAAGAACATAAAGAACAAAGAGAAACCAATTCCTTAAGGATTAAGACTTGCTTTCAATCAATGGCCAAAAGAACTTAAAGAACAAAGAGAAACCAATTCCTTAAGGATTAAGACTTGCTTTCAATCAATCTCCAAAAGAACTTAAAGAACAAAGAGAAACCAATTCCTTATGGATTAAGACTTGCTTTCAATCAATGGCCAAAAGAACTTAAAGAACAAAGAGAAACCAATTCCTTATGGATTAAGACTTGCTTTCAATCAATCTCCAAATGAACTTAAAGAACAAAGAGAAACCAATTCCTTAAGGAATAAGACTTGCTTTCAATCAGTGGCCAAAAGAACTTAAAGAACAAAGAGAAACCAATTTGTTATGGATTAACACTTGCATTCAATCAATGGCCAAAAGAACTTAAAGGTCAAAGAGAAACCAATTCCTTAAGGATTAAGACTTGCTTTCAATCAATGGCCAAAAGAACTTAAAGAACAAAGAGAAACCAATTCCTTAAGGAATAAGACTTGCTTTCAATCAATGGCCAAAAGAACTTAAAGAACAAAGAGAAACCAATTCCTTAAGGAATAAGACTTGCTTTCAATCAATGGCCAAAAGAACTTAAAGAACAAAGAGAAACCAATTCCTTAAGGATTAAGACTTGCTTTCAATCAATCTCCAAAAGAACTTAAAGAACAAAGAGAAACCAATTCCATAAGGATTAAGACTTGCTTTCAATCAATGGCCAAAAGAACTTAAAGAACAAAGAGAAACCAATTCCTTATGGATTAAGACTTGCTTTCAATCAATGGCCAAAAGAACTTAAAGAACAAAGAAAAACCAATTCCTTATGGATAAAGACTTGCTTTCAATCAACCTGCACAAGAACTTAAATAACAAAGAGAAACCAATTCCTTAAGGAATAAGACTTGCTTTCAATCAATGGCCAAAAGAACTTAAAGAACAAAGAGAAACCAATTCCTTATGGATTAAGACTTGCTTTCAATCAATCTCCAAAAGAACTTAAAGAACAAAGAGAAACCAATTCCTTATGGATTGAGACTTGCTTTCAATCAATGGCCAAAAGAAGTTAAAGAACAAAGAGAAACCAATTCCTTATGGATTAAGACTTGCTTTCAATCAATGGCCAAAAGAAGTTAAAGAACAAAGAGAAACCAATTCCTTAAGGAATAAGACTTGCTTTCAATCAATGGCCAAAAGAACTTAAAGAACAAAGAGAAACCAATTCCTTAAGGAATAAGACTTGCTTTCAATCAATGGCCAAAAGAACTTAAAGAACAAAGAGAAACCAATTCCTTATGGATTAAGACTTGCTTTCAATCAATGGCCAAAAGAACTTGAAGAACAAAGAGAAACCAATTCCTTATGGATTAAGACTTGCTTTCAATCAATGGCCAAAAGAACTTAAAGAACAAAGAGAAACCAATTCCTCATGGATTAAGACTTGCTTTCAGTCAATGGCCAAAAGAACTTAAAGAACAAAGAGGAACCAATTCCTTATGGATTAAGACTTGCTTCCAAACAATCTCCAAAAGAACTTTAAGGTCAAAGATAAATCAATTCCTTAAGGATTAAAACTTGCTTCTAATCAATGGCCAAAAGAACTTAAAGAACAAAGCGAAACCAATTCTTTACGGATTAAGACTTGCTTTCAACCAATTGTTGAATAAGCCTAAAAAACAAAGAGAAAGCAATTCCTTAAGTATTAAGACTTTCTTTCTATCAATGGCCAAAAGAACTTAATGAACAAAGAGAAACCAATTCCTTAAGGATTAAGATTTGCTTCCAATCAATCTTGAAAAGAACTTTAAGGTCAAAGAGAAACCAATTCCTTATGGATTAAGACTTGCTTTCAATCACTTGCCAAAAGAGCTTAAAGAACAAAGAGAAACTAATTCATTAAGGATTAAAACTTGCTTCCAATCAATCTCCAAAAGAACTTAAAGAACAAAGAGAAACCAATTCCTTAAGGATTAAGACTTGCTTTCAGTCAATGGCCAAAAGAACCTAAAGAACAAAGAGAAACCAATTTGGTATGGATTAAGACTTGCTTTCAATCAATCTCCAAAAGAACTTAAAGAACAAAGAGAAACCAATTCCTTATGGATTAAGACTTGCTTTCAATCAATGGCCAAAAGAACTTAAAGAACAAAGAGAAACCAATTCATTAAGGATTAAGACTTGCTTTCAATCAATCTCCAAAAGAACTTAAAGAACAAAGAGAAACCAATTCCTTAAGGATTAAGACTTGCTTTCAATCAATGGCCAAAAGAACTTAAAGAACAAAGAGAAACCAATTCCTTATGGATTAAGACTTGCTTTCAATCAATCTCCAAAAGAACTTAAAGAACAAAGAGAAACCAATTCCATAAGGAATAAGACTTGCTTTCAATCAATGGCCAAAAGAACTTAAAGAACAAAGAGAAACCAATTCCTTATGGATTAAGACTTGCTTTCAATCAATGGCCAAAAGAAGTTAAAGAACAAAGAGAAACCAATTCCTTATGGATTAAGACTTGCTTTCAATCAATGGCCAAAAGAACTTAAAGAACAAAGAGAAACCAATTCCTTAAGGAATAAGACTTGCTTTCAATCAATGGCCAAAAGAACTTAAAGAACAAAGAGAAACCAATTCCTTATGGATTAAGACTTGCTTTCAATCAATGGCCAAAAGAACTTAAAGAACAAAGAGAAACCAATTCCTTAAGGATTAAGACTTGCTTTCAATCAATGGCCAAAAGAACTTAAAGAACAAAGAGAAACCAATTCCTTAAGGATTAAGACTTGCTTTCAATCAATGGCCAAAAGAACTTAAAGAACAAAGAGAAACCAATTCCTTATGGATTAAGACTTGCTTTCAATCAATGGCCAAAAGAACTTAAAGAACAAAGAGAAACCAATTCCTTAAGGATTAAGACTTGCTTCCAATCAATCTCCAAAAAACTTAAAGGTCAAAGAGAAACCAATTCCTAAAGGATTAAGACTTGCTTTCAGTCAATGGCCAAAAGAACTTAAAGAACAAAGAGAAACCAATTCCTTATGGATTAAGACTTGCTTTCAATCAATCTCCAAAAGAACTTAAAGAACAAAGAGAAACCAATTCCTTAAGGAATAAGACTCGCTTTCAATCAATGGCCAAAAGAACTTAAAGAACAAAGAGAAACCAATTCCTTATGGATTAAGACTTGCTTTCAACCAATTGTTGAATAAGCCTAAAAAACAAAGAGAAAGCAATTCCTTAAGTATTAAGACTTTCTTTCTATCAATGGCCAAAAGAACTTAATGAACAAAGAGAAACCAATTCCTTATGGATTAAGACCTGCTTTCAATCAATCTCGAAAAGAACTTAAAGAACAAAGAGAAACCAATTCCTTATGGATTAAGACTTGCTTTCAATCAATGGCGATAAGAACTTAAAGAACAAAGAGTAACCAATTCCTCAAGGATTAAGACTTGCTTTCAATCAATGGCCAAAAGAACTTAAAGAACAAAGAGAAACCAATTCCTTAAGGATTAAGACTTGCTTTCAATCAATGGCCAAAAGAACTTAAAGAACAAAGAGAAACCAATTCCTTATGGATTAAGACTTGCTTTCAATCAATCTCCAAAAGAACTTAACGAATAAGACTTGCTTTCAATTAGTGGCCAAAAGAACTTAAAAAACAAAGAGAAACCAATTCCTTATGGATTAAGACTTGCTTTCAATCAATGGCCAAAAGAACTTAAAGAACAAAGAGAAACCAATTCCTTAAGGAATAAGACTTGCTTTCAATCAATGGCCAAAAGAACTTAAAGAACAAAGAGAAACCAATTCCCTATGGATTAAGACTTGCTTTCAATCAATCTCCAAAAGAACTTAAAGAACAAAGAGAAACCAATTCCTCAAGGATTAAGACTTGCTTTCAATCAATGGCCAAAAGAACTTAAAGAACAAAGAGAAACCAATTTCTTATGGATTAAGACTTGCTTTCAATCAATGGCCAAAAGAACTTAAAGAACAAAGAGAAACCAATTCCTTATGGATAAAGACTTGCTTTCAATCAATGGCCAAAAGAACTTAAAGAACAAAGAGAAACCAATTCCTTATGGATTAAGACTTGCTTTCAATCAATGGCCAAAAGAACTTAAAGAACAAAGAGAAACCAATTCCTTATGGATTAAGACTTGCTTTCAATCAATGGCCAAAAGAACTTAAAGAACAAAGAGAAACCAATTCCTTAAGGAATAAGACTTGCTTTCAATCAATGGCCAAAAGAACTTAAAGAACAAAGAGAAACCAATTCCTTATGGATTAAGACCTGCTTTCAATCAATCTCGAAAAGAACTTAAAGAACAAAGAGAAACCAATTCCTTATGGATTAAGACTTGCTTTCAATCAATGGCCAAAAGAACTTAAAGAACAAAGAGAAACCAATTCCTTATGGATTAAGACTTGCTTTCAATCAATCTCCAAAGGAATTTAAAAAACAAAGAGAAACTAATTCCTTAAGGAATAAGACTTGCTTTCAATCAATGGCCAAAAGAACTTAAAGAACAAAGAGAAACCAATTCCTTATGGATTAAGACTTGCTTTCAATCAATCTCCAAAAGAACTTAAAGAACAAAGAGAAACCAATTCCTTAAGGAATAAGACTTGCTTTCAATCAATGGCCAAAAGAACTTAAAGAACAAAGCGAAACCAATTCTTTACGGATTAAGACTTGCTTTCAACCAATTGTTGAATAAGCCTAAAAAACAAAGAGAAAGCAATTCCTTAAGTATTAAGACTTTCTTTCTATCAATGGCCAAAAGAACTTAATGAACAAAGAGAAACCAATTCCTTAAGGATTAAGATTTGCTTCCAATCAATCTCGAAAAGAACTTTAAGGTCAAAGAGAAACCAATTCCTTATGGATTAAGACTTGCTTTCAATCACTTGCCAAAAGAGATTCAAGAACAAAGAGAAACTAATTCATTAAGGATTAAAACTTGCTTCCAATCAATCTCCAAAAGAACTTAAAGAACAAAGAGAAACCAATTCCTTAAGGATTAAGACTTGCTTTCAGTCAATGGCCAAAAGAACCTAAAGAACAAAGAGAAACCAATTTGGTATGGATTAAGACTTGTTTCCAATCAATCTCCAAAAGAACTTAAAGGTCAAAGAGAAACCAATTCCTTCGGGATTAACACTTGCATTCAATCAATGGCCAAAAGAACTTAAAGGTCAAAGAGAAACCGATTCCTTAAGGATTAAGACTAAAGGATTAAGACTTGTTTCCAATCAATCTCCAAAAGAACTTAAAGGTCAAAGAGAAACCAATTCCTTAAGGATTAAGACTTGCTTTAAATCAATGGCCAAAAGAACTAAAAGATCAAAGAGAAACCAATTCCTTAAGGATTAAGACTTGCTTCCAATCAATCTCCAAAAGAACTTAAAGATCAAAGAGAAACCAGTTCCATAAGGATTAAGACTTGCTTTCAATCAATGGCCAAAAGAACTTAAAGAACAAAGAGAAACCAATTCCTTATGGATTAAGACTTGCTTTCTGTCAATGGCCAAAAGAACTTAAAGAACAAAGAGAAACCAATTCCTTATGGATAAAGACTTACTTTCAATCAATGGCCAAAAGAACTTAAAGGATAAAGAGAAACCAATTCCTTAAGGATTAACAGTTGCTTTCAATCAATGGCCAAAAGAACTTAAAGAACAAAGAGAAACCAATTCTTTATGGATTAAGACTTGCTTTCAATCAATGGCCAAAAGAACTTAAAGAACAAAGAGAAACCAATTCCTTAAGGAATAAGACTTGCTTTCAATCAATGGCCAAAAGAACTTAAAGAACAAAGAGAAACCAATTCCTTATGGATTTAGACTTGCTTTCAATCAATCTCCAAAAGAACTTTAAGAACAAAGAGAAACCAATTCCTTATGGATTAAGACTTGCTTTCAATCAATGGCCAAAAGAACTTAAAGAACAAAGAGAAACTAATTCCTTAAGGAATAAGACTTGCTTTCAATCAATGGCCAAAAGAACTTAAAGAACAAAGAGAAACCAATTCCTTATGGATTAAGACTTGCTTTCAATCAATGGCCAAAAGAAGTTAAAGAACAAAGAGAAACCAATTCCTTTTGGATTAAGACTTGCTTTCAATCAATCTCCAAAAGAACTTAAAGAACAAAGAGTAACCAATTCCTTATGGATTGACACTTGCTTCTAATCAATGGCCAAAAGAACTTAAAGAACAAAGCGAAACCAATTCTTTACGGATTAAGACTTGCTTTCAACCAATTGTTGAATAAGCCTAAAAAACAAAGAGAAAGCAATTCCTTAAGTATTAAGACTTGCTTTCAATCAATGGCCAAAAGAAGTTAAAGAACAAAGAGAAACCAAATCCTTAAGGAATAAGACTTGCTTTCAATCAATGGCCAAAAGAACTTGAAAGTCAAAGAGAAACCAATTCCTTATGGATTAAGACTTGCTTTAAATCAATCTCCAAAAGAACTTAAAGAGCAAAGAGAAACCAATTCATTAAGGATTAAAACTTGCTTCCAATCAATCTCCAAAAGAACTTAAAGAACAAAGAGAAACCAATTCCTTAAGGATTAAGACTTGCTTTCAGTCAATGGCCAAAAGAACCTAAAGAACAAAGAGAAACCAATTCCTTATGGATTAAGACTTGCTTTCAATCAATCTCCAAAAGAACTTAAAGAACAAAGAGAAACCAATTCCTTATGGATTGAGACTTGCTTTCAATCAATGGCCAAAAGAAGTTAAAGAACAAAGAGAAACCAATTCCTTAAGGAATAAGACTAAAGGATTAAGACTTGTTTCCAATCAATCTCCAAAAGAACTTAAAGGTCAAAGAGAAACCAATTCCTTAAGGATTAAGACTTGCTTTAAATCAATGGCCAAAAGAACTAAAAGATCAAAGAGAAACCAATTCCTTAAGGATTAAGACTTGCTTCCAATCAATCTCCAAAAGAACTTTATGGTCAAAGAGAAACCAATTCCATAAGGATTAAGTCTTGCTTTCAATCAATGGCCAAAAGAACTTAAAGAACAATGCGAAACCAATTTCTTATGGATTAAGACTTGCTTTCTGTCAATGGCCAAAAGAACTTAAAGAACAAAGAGAAACCAATTCCTTATGGATAAAGACTTACTTTCAATCAATGGCCAAAAGAACTTAAAGGATAAAGAGAAACCAATTCCTTAAGGATTAACAGTTGCTTTCAATCAATGGCCAAAAGAACTTAAGGAACAAAGCGAAACCAATTCTTTATGGATTAAGACTTGCTTTCAACCAGTTGTCGAAAGGCCTAGAAAACAAAGGGAAAGCAATTCCTTAAGTATTAAGACTTACATTCTCTCAATGGCCAAAAGAACTTAATGAACAAAGAGAAACCAATTCCTTAAGGATTAAGATTTGCTTCCAATCAATCTCGAAAAGAACTTTAAGGTCAAAGAGAAACCAATTCCTTATGGATTAAGACTTGCTTTCAATCACTTGCCAAAAGAGCTTAAAGAACAAAGAGAAACTAATTCATTAAGGATTAAGACTTGCTTTCAATCAATCTCCAAAAGAACTTAAAGAACAAAGAGAAACCAATTCCTTAAGGAATAAGACTTGCTTTCAATCAATGGCCAAAAGAACTTAAAGAACAAAGAGAAACCAATTCCTTATGGATTAAGACTTGCTTTCAATCAATGGCCAAAAGAACTTAAAGAACAAAGAGAAACCAATTCCTTATGGATTAAGACTTGCTTTCAATCAATCTCCAAAAGAACTTAAAGAACAAAGAGAAACCAATTCCTTATGGATTAAGACTTGCTTTCAATCAATGGCCAAAAGAACTTAAAGAACAAAGAGAAACCAATTCCTTATGGATTAAGACTTGCTTTCAATCAATGGCCCAAAGAACGTAAGGAACAAAGGGAAACCAATTCCGTAACGAATAAGACTTGCTTTCAATCAATGGCCAAAAGATGTTAAAGAACAAAGAGAAACCAATTCCTTAAGGAATAAGACTTGCTTTCAATCAATGGCCAAAAGAACTTAAAGAACAAAGAGAAACCAATTCCTTATGGATTAAGACTTGCTTTCAATCAATCTCCAAAAGAACTTAAAGAACAAAGAGAAACCAATTCCGTAAGGAATAAGACTTGCTTTCAATCAATGGCCAAAAGAACTTAAAGAACAAAGAGAAACCAATTTCTTATGGATTAAGACTTGCTTTCAATCAATGGCCAAAAGAACTTAAAGAACAAAGAGAAACCAATTCCTTATGGATAAAGACTTGCTTTCAATCAATGGCCAAAAGAACTTAAAGAACAAAGAGAAACCAATTCCTTATGGATTAAGACTTGCTTTCAATCAATGGCCAAAAGAACTTAAAGAACAAAGAGAAACCAATTCCTTATGGATTAAGACTTGCTTTCAATCAATGGCCAAAAAGAACTTAAAGAACAAAGAGAAACCAATTCCTTAAGGAATAAGACTTGCTTTCTATCGGTGGCCAAAAGAAGTTAAAGAACAAAGAGAAACAAATTCCTTAAGGAATATGACTTGCTTTCAATCAGTGGCCAAAAGAACTTAAAGGTAAAAGAGAAACCAATTCCTTATGGATTAAGACTTGCTTTCAATCACTTGCCAAAAGAGATTAAAGAACAAAGAGAAACCAATTCCTTATGGATTAAGACTTGCTTTCAATCAATCTCCAAAAGAACTTAAAGAACAAAGAGAAACCAATTCCTTAAGGAATAAGACTTGCTTTCAATCAATGGCCAAAAGAACTTAAAGAACAAAGAGAAACCAATTCCTTATGGATTAAGACTTGCTTTCAATCAATCTCCAAAAGAACTTAAAGAACAAAGAGAAACCAATTCCTTATGGATTAAGACTTGCTTTCAATCAATGGCCAAAAGAACTTAAAGAACAAAGAGAAACCAATTCCTTATGGATTAAGACTTGCTTTCAATCAATTGTCGAATAAGCCAAAAAAACAAAGAGAAATCAATTCCTTAAGTATTAAGACTTACTTTCTATCAATGGCCAAAAGAACTTAAAGAACAAAGAGAAACCAATTTCTTAAGGAATAAGACTTGCTTTCAATCAATGGCCAAAAGAACTTAAAGAACAAAGAGAAACCAATTCCTTATGGATTAAGACTTGCTTTCAATCAATGGCCAAAAGAACTTAAAGAACAAAGAGAAACCAATTCATTATGGATTAAGACTTGTTTTCAATCAATGGCCAAAAGAACTTAAGGAACAAAGAAAAACCAATTCCTAAAGGAATAAGACTTGCTTTCAATCAATTGCCAAAAGAACTTAAAGAACAAAGAGAAATCAATTCCTTTTGGATTAAGACTTGCTTTCAATCAATGGCCAAAAGAACTTAAAGAACAAAGAGAAACCAATTTCTTAAGGATTAAGACTTGCTTTCAATCAATGGCCAAAAGAACCTAAAGAACAATGCGAAGCCAATTTTTTATGGATTAAGACTTGCTTTCTGTCAATGGCCAAAAGATCTTAAAGAACAAAGAGAAACCAATTCCTTATGGATAAAGACTTGTTTTCAATCAATGTCCAAAAGAACTTAAAGGACGAGGAGAAACCAATTCCTTAAGGATTAAAACTTGCTTTCAAACAAAGGCTAAAAGAACTTAAAGAACAAAGCGAAACCAATTCTTTATGGATTAAGACTTGCTTGCAACCAATTGTCGAAAGAGCCTAAAGAACAAAGAGAAAGCAATTCCTTAAGTATTAAGACTTACTTTCCATCAATGACCAAAAGAACTCAATGAACAAAGAGAAACCAATTCCTTAAGGATCAAGACTTGCTACCAATCAATCTCCAAAAGAACTTAAAGAACAAAGAGAAACCAATTCCTTAAGGAATAAGACTTGCTTTCAATCAATGGCCAAAAGAACTTAAAGAACAAAGAGAAACCAATTCCTTATGGAATAAGACTTGCTTTCAATCAATGGCCAAAAGAACTTAAAGAACAAAGAGAAACCAATTCCTTATGGATTAAGGCTTGCTTTCAATCAATGGTCAAAAAAACTTAAAGAACAAAGAGAAACCAAATCCTTAAGGAATAAGACTTGCTTTCAATCAGTGGCCAAAAGAACTTAAAGAACAAAGAGAAACCAACTCCTTATGGATTAAGACTTGCTTTCAATCAATGGCCAAAAGAACTTAAAGAACAAAGAGAAACCAATTCCTTATGGATTAAGACTTGCTTCCAATCAATCTCCAAAAGAACTTTAAGGTCAAAGAGAAACCAATTCCTTATGGATTAAGACTTGCTTTCAATCAATGGCCAAAAGAACTTAAAGAACAAAGAGAAACCAATTCCTTATGGATTAAGACTTGCTTTCAATCAATGGCCAAAAGAACTTAAAGAACAAAGAGAAACCAATTCCTTATGGATTAAGACTTGTTTTCAATCAATTGCCAAAAGAGCTTAAAGAACAAAGAGAAACTAATTCATCAAGGATTAATACTTGCTTCCAATCAATCTCCAAAAGAACTTAAAGAACAAAGAGAAACCAATTCCTTATGGATTAAGACTTGCTTTCAATCAATGGCCAAAAGAACTTAAAGAACAAAGAGAAACCAATTCCGTAAGGAATAAGACTTGCTTTCAATCAATGGCCAAAAGAACTTAAAGAACAAAGAGAAACCAATTCCTTATGGATTAAGAATTGCTTTCAACCAAATGTCGAAAGAGCCTAGAAAACAAAGTGATAGCAATTCCTTAAGTATTAAGACTTACATTCTATCAATGGCGAAAAGAACTTAATGAACAAAGAGAAACCAATTCTTTAAGGATGAAGACTTGCTTCCAATCAATCTCGAAAAGAACTTTAAGGTCAAAGAGAAACCAATTCCTTAAGGATTAAGACTTGCTTTCAATCAATGGCCAAAACAACTTAAAGAACAATGCGAAACCAATTTCTTATGGATTAAGACTTGCTCTCTATCAATGGCCAAAAGAACTTAAAGAACAAAGAGAAACCAATTCCCTACGGATAAAGACTTACTTTCAATCAATGGCCAACAGAACTTAAAGGACAAAGAGAAACCAATTCTTTATGGATTAAGATTTGCTTGCAACCAATTGTCGAAAGAGCCTAAAGAACAAAGAGAAAGCAATTCCTTAAGTATTAAGACTTACTTTCTATCAATGGCCAAAAGAACTTAATGAACAAAGTGAAACCAAATCCGTAAGGATTAAGACTTACTTCCAATCAATCTTCAAAAGAACTTTAAGGTCAAAGAGAAAGCAATTCTTTAAGGATTAAAACTTGCTTTCAATCAAAGGCTAAAAGAACTTAAAGAACAAAGCGAAACCAATTCTTTATGGATTAAGACTTGCTTTCAACCAATTGTCGAAAGAGCCTAAGGAACAAAGAGAAAGCAATTCCTTAAGTATTAAGACTTACTTTCTATCAATGGCCAAAAGAACTTAATGAACAAAGAGAAACCAATTTCTTAAGGATTAAGACTTGCTACCAATCAATCTCCAAAAGAACTTTAAGGTCAAAGAGAAACCAATTCCTTAAGGATTAGGACTTGCTTTCAATCAATGGCCAAAAGAACTAGAACAAAGAGAAACCAATTCCTTATGGATTAAGACTTGTTTTCAATCAATTGCCAAAAGAGCTTAAAGGACAAAGAGAAACTAATTCATTAAGGATTAATACTTGCTTCCAATCAATCTCCAAAAGAACTTAAAGGTCGAAGAGAAACCAATTCCTAAAGGATTAAGACTTGCTTTCAGTCAATGGCCAAAAGAACTTAAAGAACAAAGACGAACCAATTCCTTAACGATTAAGACTTGCTTCCAATCAATGGCCAGAAGAACTTAAAGAACAAAGTGAAACCAATTCCTTATGGATTAAGAATTGCTTTCAACCAAATGTCGAAAGAGCCTAGAAAACAAAGAGAAAGCAATTCCCTAAGTATTAAGACTTACATTCCATCAATGGCGAAAAGAACTTAATGAACAAAGAGAAACCAATTCCTTAAGGATGAAGACTTGCTTCCAATCAATCTCGAAATGAACTTTAAGGTCAAAGAGAAACCAATTCCTTAAGGATTAAGACTTGCTTTCAATCAATGGCCAAAAGAACTTAAAGAACAATGCGAAACCAATTTCTTATGGATTAAGACTTGCTTTCTGTCAATGGCCAAAAGAACTTGAAGAACAAAGAGAAACCAATTACTTATGGATAAAGACTTATTTTCAATCAATGTCCAAAAGAACTTAATGGACAAAGAGAAACCAATTCCTCAGGAATTAAAACTTGCTTTCAAACAAAGGCTAAAAGAACTTAAGGAACAAATTGAAACCAATTCTTTATGGATTAAGACTTGCTTGCAACCAATTGTCGAAAGAGCCTAAAGAACAAAGAGAAAGCAATTCCTTAAGTATTAAGACTTACTTTCCATCAATGGCCAAAAGAACTCAATGAACAAAGAGAAACCAATTCCTTAAGGATCAAGACTTGCTACCAATCAATCTCCAAAAGAACTTTAAGGTCAAAGAGAAACCAATTCCTTAAGGATTAGGACTTGCTTTCGATCAATGGCCAAAAGAACTTAAAGAATAAAGCGAAACTAATTCCTTATGGGTTAAGACTTGCTTTCTGTCAATGGCCAAAAGAACTTAAAGAACAAACAGAAACCAATTCCTTATGGATTAAGACTTGCTTTCAATCAATGGCCAAAAAAACTTAAAGAACAAAGAGAAACCAATTCCTTATGGATTAAGACTTGCTTTCAATCAATGGCCAAAAGAACTTAAAGAACAAAGAGAAACCAATTCCTTATGGATTAAGACTTGCTTTCAATCAATGGCAAAAGAAGTTAAAGAACAAAGAGAAACCAATTCCTGACGGATTAAGACTTGCTTCCAATTAATCTCCAAAAGAACTTTAAGGTCAAAGAGAAATCAATTCCTTACAGTTTAAGACTTGCTTTCAATCAATAGCGAAAAGAACTTAAAGAACAAAGCAAAACCAATTCCTTATGGATTAAGACTTGCTTTCAATCAATGGCCAAAAGAACTTAAAGAACAAAGAGAAATCAATTCCCTATGGATTAAGACTTGCTTTCAATCAATTGCCAAAAGAGCTTAAAGAACAAAGAGAAACTAATTCATCAAGGATTAATACTTGCTTCCAATCAATCTCCAAAAGAACTTAAAGAACAAAGAGAAACCAATTCCTAAAGGATTAAGACTTGCTTTCAGTCAATGGCCAAAAGAACTTAAAGAACAAAGACGAACCAATTCCATAAGGACTACGACTTGCTTCCAATCAATGGCCAGAAGAACTTAAAGAACAAAGCGAAACCAATTCCTTATGGATTAAGAATTGCTTTCTGTCAATGGCCAAAATAACTTAAAGAACAAAGAGAAACCAATTCCTTACGGATAAAGACTTACTTTCAATCAATGGCCAAAAGAACTTAAAGGACAAAGAGAAACCAATTCCTTAAGGGTTAAAACTTGCTTTCAATCAACGGCCAAAAGAACTTAAAGAACAAAGCGAAACCAATTCTTTATGGATTAAGACTTGCTTGCATCCAATTGTCGAAAGAGCCTAAAGAACAAAGACTTGCTTGCAACCAATTGCCTTGACCAAACTTTCAAACATTAAATAAAAGGGAAGTTTCTAAATTTTTACAATTGTTACAATTATCTAAATGTTAATTAATTTGATTGGTTCAATTACACCTTAACACATTTTCATTGAAAAAGATTTGCCTCATTAATTATGTAAAGAGGGTGTGAGGGTTAATTTTTCATGTGATTAAAATGTGATGCTTGTCATGCACTTAGTTAATAAGGTTAGATCACCTCGATTATATGTTCTAAATCATGGATTAATAAGGATTGGGCAATTAGGCTCTTAATTGTAACTTTTAATACATTATGCTTCAATTGTTGAATTTCTAATTAATCGTTGACTTTCGCTTATCTTGTTGACTTGCCTTTAATTTACTAAATCCTTGCTCTCGAGATTAATCGATTAATTCTTAATTAATCGCTAACCCCTCTAATTAGCCGGAGACACCGAGCTAATTAGCTTAGATGAAAATGGGGATGTTACAAGTTCTGCAAGCAAAAGTAACAACTAGTAATTCCACAATATGACTTAAGTGTAGAATGGAACTATTAGGGTGTTACATGGAGCCTTTTTGTTTTCTGTTTTCTATAACTAATGGCATTTCCGTAATTTTGAGCAAGTCCAGGGGCACCCCACATCATTTCACACTAGGCCGTCTCCATGGCCCAATCGGTAGAGATTTAAACTTCTACGGTTTCATCACGTAATTTTACTCTATTTAAAATCCTATTCTGCTAATTCTACAGATGTTGGGATATAAAGGTCATTTTATGAAAGATTTTAGGGTTATTGTGGAAATAATTCTTTAAGGTCAAAATATAATTTCTAAAAATTCTGGGCATAACTACAATTAACAAAAATTTACAAGGGCACTTTTGTCATTTCTTAATTTTTAAAATATAGCAGTGCCATATTTTCAACGGCAGTGTTACATTACCCTATAATTTTGAGTGTGAAGATCGTTATGGCATAATACTGCCTGAGAAATTCTCACATTGTCTAAGAGAAATAATTCAAAGTTTCCATTACATTCTGTTTAAGAAGTGGGGATGTTACATTTGACGCCATTGCCGGGGATAGTATCAATATCACTCCTAACTAATAGGATACTAGATTGGACTTTTAGTTATTTTATTTTATTTGGTTTGGTTTGATTTTTTTTTTTGTATTTTTATTTTATTTATTTTGTTTTATTTTGTATCTTCACTTGTTTTTCTTGATTTTTACAGTTTATGGAAGAATTAGATCACTTGGGGAAGTACTCTTTGACCAGATATTGAAAAGACTTTGCAGCAACTAAGGAAAGAGAGAAAGGCATTTGAAGGC
>CM062531.1:39366525-39580908 GCA_031439595.1 Pterocarpus santalinus | reverse complement strand
GCTCAGACTAGTAACATGGCTAATGAGAATGAGCAAAACTATAGGGCAATGAAAGACTATTTGACTCCAAATCTTGAAGGATGCTCATCTAGCATTGTGAGGCCACTAGTGCAGGCCAACAATTTCGAGCTAAAGACTTTTCTCATCACATTCTTGCAGTAGAATTGCCAGTTTAGGGGACTCCCTAGTGAAAACCCCAATGACCACATCAGTAACTTCCTAGAGGTCTGCGACACCATCAAGATAAACAAAGCCACTGAATATGCTATTAGGCTGAGACTTTTCCCATTCTCATAGGGATAAGGAGTGTCTTGGATCAAGTCACTACCTCAAGGATATCTCACCACATGGGACATAGTAGCCAGGAAGTTTTTGGAGAAATATTTCCATCCAGCCAAGTCAGCCAAATTGAAGAGTGACATTACATCATTTGCTCAGACTGAAGGGGAGTCATTCTATGAGGCTTAGAAGCATTATAAAGAGTTGTTGGCTAGATGTCCTCACCATGGCATCCCTCTTTGGATGCAAGTACAGACTTTCTATAGTGGTCTGTTACTCACTACACAGATCATGGTAGATGCGGCAACAGGCGGTTCTCTCAACAACAAGACCCCTGAGCAGTCTATTGAATTGTTTGAAGTCATGGCCAACAACAACTATTAGAGACCTAGTGAGAGAGCCCAGAAGTCCAGAGGAGTATTAGAGGTGGATGTTACTACTGCTATCCTTGCACAAATTCAGGTATTATCTATACAGAATGCTGCTATCCGGAAGCAGTTGGGAATAATTGGCAATGCTCCTTCTACCTAGGTCATGAGATGTGACTTTTTTCAAGGTAATCATCATATTTGCAAGACCTTCCCCTGAAGAGCAAGTTAACTATATGGATGTTCAACAACACAATTTCCACTCCAACACTTATGCTTCAGGGTATAGAGATCACACCAACCCTAGTCAGTACTATAGGAACCAGGGTGCACCCAGACACCTATACAACCCACCAGCTCAAGAAAATAAGCCCAACCTGGAAGACATGTTCCAGCAATTCATGCAAACCCACTCAAATTTTGTGGATAGGAGGACTGAAGCAAAATTCAAGCAATATGATGCTCAGTTCAAGAATCAGGAGGTTTCCATCAGGAAATAGAGAATCAGTTGGGGCAAATATCCCAACAGCTTACTGAGAGACCACAGGGTTCCTTGCCAAGCAACACTATTGCAAATCCTAGAGAGCAAGTCAAGGCAATCACCCTAAGGAGTGGAAAAGAGCTTTTAGCACCATCATAGTCTGAAGCCGCACCACACACTGAGAATAAGGCACAGACACAAAAGGGGAAGAAGTATGAGATTCCCATGAGGTGGAATAAGAATGTTGAAGAGGAAGAGAATGCTCCTACATATATGACACCTCCTGCTTATGAACCTCCCATTGCATATCCACAGAGGCTGAAGCAGCTGAAGAAGGAATACTAGGAGAAGTAGTACTCTAAGATCTTGGAAGTGTTCGAGAAGCTACATATTGTAACACCCTAATAAATCCATACTAAACGCCAAGTCGTACACACATGTTTTATTAGTTGTTACTTATGCCGGTGGAAAATTAAACTTCACTTGAAATTAAATTACGTGGAAAATACGGTAAGATTTTTTTTTGAAATGCGTCATCACTTTGGAAAGTAAAGCCTTGAGGGAGAAGGTAGATAAAGAAGGAGTGTGTCGCATAAGATACATAACCCAATCTCATAAAACAAGAGAAAAATAAATAAATAAATAGTAATTTACAAATACATTGCATTACATAACTAATTATTACATCCATATAGATTCATAATATTTATATATACATACATATATATAACAGCATCACATCGAAGGAAGCTCATGGTCGTGCCATGACCCAAGTACTAGGTACTAAATACAAACTTCAATGACAAAGCTCCTCTCAAAAAGAATATGCGAAGATGTAGAGTGACGGTCGCTATGAGTCCCAAAATAGCTTCATCTGGCATCCCACGTCGTACGTCCGCTCATAGTGCGGTGGCTTCATGCTCCACTCCATTGGATGTGCCAACAAAATCTGGTGACGATGCGGAAAAGTAACTAGAGTGAGAAATAAGATTTCTCAGTAGGACTCAAGACAACAGCGGAGGTGTCATCGTCATCGTCCTAGCCACTTCGGTTTTATAATGAAAACAGTGAGCATGTATAAGGTCCAATTCTTAGATTTTCGAAGACATAGCTATCCGAAGTGGATTCAATTTTAAGTACATATTCTTGTTATGATAACAACATCATGGTATACATAAAAACTTATATGACAATTCATAATATGCATGAACATGTTGAGAGTTTCATTCTTTACTTGGGTCGGACTGAAGTCCCTTTCTTTTCTTAACTTGACTTTCTCTTAAATCCTTTTCTTTCCTTAACTTGACTTATCTTAAGTCCTTTTCTTTTCACCCACTAAACATAAGTGGTAATGAGCTCATCATGAGTGTCGCCACCATAAAATTTCGATACTTACACTAGCTGGGTCATGCCATGCCTCATGTAAGCCCTATCCCCTATACTCACATTAGCTGGGTCATGCCATGCCTCATGTGAGTCGTGGGTAAGGGGAACTTACTTTGTGTCACCTTCCCTTTTGAAGAATCATGCCCTTAGCTTACTTTATCTTCTTATTAAGGCTTATGATGCAAAATTATTTTAAATCTTTTTCACATTTGGGCGTTACATATCGCCGTCCCCAAATGTGATTCCTTTATCACATATCATTAAGCATCATATCCTTATCATATCATATCATCATATCACTATCATAATCATCATATCATATCATCATCATCATGATCATCATCATATCATTGTCATCATAATGATACATAGAGGCATACATATCACACAAAAGTCTTAAGAGCTTAGCTTAGCAAATTTGGTGCAAGCTTTTAATTGAGGTTACCTCTTGTATAAATTTTTTTATTAGGCCTAGGGCCAATGTTATCTATTATCCTCTTTAAAACTTTTTATGTTGAATTATGAAAGTTTCCCAATACTTAATGTAAGGGTATTAATATCTTAAAACTTATTCTTCATTAACCTTTAACTTTTACCCTAACCAGTTTTACTTTTACAGTGGGGCAGTAACTTCAAAAATTCGCCATAATTTCATCTTTTATTCTTTTATTTCGAATTTTGGTATACTTATACTTCTCTGAGTCTATTTTTAAACAAAAGAAACCCCACTCAAGAATTCCTTTTGTAGCTTGAGTTATACACATTTTATTCCGACTGTTCAGACTTGAAAGTTCATCTCGGGTCAGTGACTTTTAAACATTACTGTGAACTCCTCACAAAGAATCTGCCAAAACTGTTTTATGGGGATGTTCCTCTATGTCTTAGCTTTCTAAAAAACTTGGCCCTACTCAAAAATGTTCTGTATAACTTGAGTTATGCACGTTTTATTACCTACTGCCCGGACAGAAACCCATCCAGGAACAGAAAATTTTGAAAATTCATATCTCTCTCGTTTTAAGGCCAAATCTCACATATTTCATATGTATAAAAAGCTATATGAGTCTATTTTCATCCAAAATTAGTTTCGCCATTTGGAGTTACATCGAAGAAGTTATTGGTCGCGCCATACAGACTGCCAGAGTTTTCCAGTTTCCACGGTTTTATTTTCAAGGAGTTTTCTTGTACAAACATTTAGTCTTTTCTTCAAGTGACCATTTTACATATCCAAACCATCTTTAAACTTTGAGATCTTGGTAAAAATCAATATTTTGAGTTCTAAAAAGTTGGGTTCAACATAAAACAAAATGCACAACCAAAGACATTTTCCAAGAAAAAAGCAAAATCACAAACAACCTCATATAATGAAAGCATGGCCATGAGGCCTTTAGAGCAAGCCTTAAAACCACCTAGCTATGGAGAGCTTAGGAGTTCTAAAGCTTGAAAAACATAGAAGAAGGAGGGGTTAGAGTCACTACCACAAGGATTTTCTTGAAAGCTTGTAGAATGGAAATGATTGGAGATGACCACCTCCTCCTTCTTGAGCTTGATGATGGGGCTAAGTAAGTGTTTGTTTTTGTTTCTTCAAAAACCAAAGAGGGTGGTCCTTGAAGGGCTTGTGAGAATGGTGATAGGAAAGAGAGTTGGATAAGGTGAGAAAGAGAGAAGAGGAACAAGAAAGGTTGGAAGAATAAAGGAGCTAGAATGAAGTTTAGAGAGAGGTGGGAGCTTGGGCTTGTAGTGAGAGGATGAAAATCACAAATGAGGGAGTGGGGGAGGGGCTAGTGGCGCAAAATGGGTGAGGGGAGGGCTGATTGGTTTTGCTTCTCCAACAAGCAAAGGGAAGTAGGTGAGTTTAACTTCTTTTTCAAGCAAGAAAGCTAGGGATCTTGGGGTAAAAGGGTGAGTTGTGTTTTCTTTGAGTCTTGGCACTTGGGTAAAGATCATTTTGTATTTTCTCAAGTGGTTAAGAGCATGACCACTCTTGGGATTGGCTTGGGTGGATATGATCATTCCAAGTGTCACAATCCTAAGGGAGGAAGGTACTTCTCTTGTCTAGACTAAAGAGATACTACTAACATAGACTCTTGATCTAAGAGTGCATGATAGAAGGCAAATAGATGGTTAGATTTTGCTCTTGTCCTTGGCCAAGATTTGGTGCATCAATTAGGAGAAATTTTTAAATCTTCATAGCTATTAGAATTACCTAAGTTGCTAATTCAACTTGATTAGTTAAATTGCTCTTTAACCGATTTCAGTTAATTACACTTCTAAAACATTTCTCCTCTAAAAGAATTGATCTTATAAATTATGTAATTAGGGTATAAGAATTTATCTATCTCAATTGGTAAGGTGGAATAATTGTCTTGTACTTAATTAATAAGATTGGATTACCTTAATTATATTTCTAAGTTACGAATTAATGAGGTTTGAATAATTAGGTTTTAATTAAAACATTTAGTACGTTATGATTAATTATTGACTTGACTCAATTTACTAAGCTCTTGCTCATCGAGGTTAGCCGATTAGTCCTCAGTTAATCGTTAACCTCTCTAATTAGCCAGGATCACTGAGCTAATTAGCTTAGACAAAAATTGGGGATGTTACACATATCAACATTTCCTTTCTTGAAGCTCTTGAACAAATGCCAAGCTATGCAAGACTCATGAAGGACATTCTCTCTCGCAAGAAGAAGCTTAAGTATGATGAGACCATGATTCTCACAGAGGAGTGCAGTGCTATTTTGTAAAATAAATTGCCTCCTAAATTAAAAGATTTAGGGAGTTTACTATTCCATGCGTTATTGGTGACATTTGTTTTAATAAAGCTCTTTGTGATCTTGGTGCTAGTGTTAATTTGATGCCTTTATCTATTTCAGGAAGCTTGGAGTTGGAGAGGTGAAGCTTACTATGGTTTCCTTACAATTAGCGGATAGATCTATCAAGCATCCTAGAGGCATCATTGAAGATATGCTAGTAAAGGTAGACAAGCTCATATTCCCAGTGGATTTCATTGTGCTTAACATGGAAGAGGATAGAGAGGTTCCACTTATTCTCGAGAGACCTTTCCTAGCCACCCTTAATTGATGTAGAAGAAGGGAAGCTTGAGTTGCGTGTTCAAGATTATAAAGCCACATTTAAAGTGTTTGAAGCAACTAAGCCTCCTTTGGAGATAGAATCATGCCTTAGAGTGGATGTTGCTAAAAAGATGGTGGATACTTTTTTCATGGCACCCTCTAACACTTTACCATTGGAAGCTTACTTGAAGAACTCCAAGGTTGTAGAAGAAATAGAGGATGATGAGCTAAAACCACCCTGTGAGCTTTTAGAAGCCCCACCTTTATTATTCATGTCTGAGCCTATATCTTTGAAATTTGGAAGGAAAAGCCATCAACCTCATGAAGAATCACCCAAGAAGGAGATGAAGAAACCACCTTAATTTAAAAAGGGCCATGTCCAACTTAGTAAACTAAAGTGCTTATTGGGAGACAACCCAATTTTTCTATCTCTACTTCTTTATTTCTTTCATATTTAGAGTTTATGTTTGAATTTCATTGTGTTTGAGTTTTCATTTTTTTTTATGTTGTTCTAAATCTCTCTTATTATCGTTTTGTAGGTTTCAAGAAGAGAATTAAGTGCATGAAGCAAAAGAAACGGAGTCCAACACTTATTCCTTGGCTAGGGAGTATCTTTCCTACCCTGTCTTTGCACTTATTTTACATTGGGGACAATGTTGTTTTCCAAGTTAGGGGATGGAAAAGCGTGCAAATTCACTTTATTCTCTTCTATCTAGTTTCTGCATTTTATTTTTCTCAAAAAAAAAAGAAAAAAGATTTTCTATTTTTAGGTACTAATTGTGTGTTTTTGTTGTCTTTGGCTCCATTCCTATGATGTAATTGTTTGCTCTGATTTTTAACCCCTAAGTAACTAGGAATTTTGATTTGAGCCTTGAAAATTCTCTTGTTCATTCATAATTGTTCTGGAAAAGATCACATGCTCATACACTTAATGGGACTTAGCACTTTAGCATTGATGATCATCATTCTTTAATGCTTTATTTAAGTTGAGACATGCATCCAATTTTTGCTTGAATCCCTTTTGAAATAAATGTAAGTGAATTCTAGTCTTATAAAGGATTTGGCCCATGTTTGGAAGCCTTCATAGAGCCTTAATGCCTACCTGATAACATTGTATCCATAGTCACCCCTTTTGAGCTTAATGGCTTATTTTCTTGGAATGAACTACATTTTGAGCTTAGAATCCATCTTCTTTCTATCCATTTTTGAACCTTAAATTACCCTCAAGCTTGTAGCTTCTAAACTCATGAGATTAAGATAATACCCTACCATAGTGAATTCATGTTATGCATTACCAAAGTGGTGGACTAGTTCAAGTGGAAAAAAAAAAACAAAAGAAGAAGAAGAAGGAAAAAAAATAGTACAAGGAAAAGTGTGGGTTCAATGGGATAGGAGAGAGCAAACTCTCTTTCAAATCTCATGACCACTAACGCCTGAAGGTTCATCAAAGAAGGACGTGAAGATAGCCACCAACAAGTTGGGGGATACCCAAGGTAGTGAGTTTAGGAGTGAGGGTTCCTCATGTTGAGGGTAATACAAAGCCAAAATTCATTTTCACCATACCTTTACCCTTAGCCTGCCATTACAAGCTTTGAAAAGACCTATTGATCTTTGATTAGATGATACTCATGTTGATATAGAGAGGGAGGATTGTGAACTTTATGATGATATTGTCCCTTCTTAAACATTACATTGGTATGAAGTGACTCAGTTCTTTGTTGCTTGCCTTACACACACACACTTGGTCTATTTCCTTTATAATGTGTTTGCACAGTTGAATGGTCTTGATGCTTAGATTTGAATTGTTACTAACTTTTGGGTTAAGTTGTGGAGCAATTATGAGGAGAACATGGACCAACAACACTTTGTTGCATTGAGTGTGCTTGCTTTTAGCTTTTTTGAGTCCTTTCTAATACGAAACACGGAAATGGATCGCCTTGAAATTCAGTTTAGGGAAGGATATTGACGCTACACTCAAGAAAGATGAGAAGGTGAGTGATAAGTCATGGAGATTTTTGATCGCCACAAGTTGCCTTGATAAGATCAGATTTAGTTCTTTGCCCAATAACTCAAGGGAAGCTCTCACAATAGAGAAAACTCAGATTTCATTCAAATTCAAGATGTTTTAGCATTACAAGAGTTCTCCTATTTATAGGCTTAGTGGAGGACTTGAAGCATTGGACCTCTACTACACTTCCCACTAAGCATTTAATATCCACTAAGACCCACTAAGCACTAATTCCGCCACTATCATGCATTCATGCATGTGACATTTATTTTCCACTAGTGTAGCCATAAGTGTCCACTAATCCTAATAATAACTTAGTAACTCTCGAAAGACATTAAAACCCACAAAAGACATCAAAAAGTCACTTCAAAAAAGTCCCCCAAAAATACATATGAAAATACAAAGAAAATAATAAAAACTGGACTTGTTTATTTTCCACTAAGCTCCCAGATTCTTAACCCACTAAATTGGATACTTGTAGCCCATGAATGCATCTTTGATCATGCAGATTTGGCCCTTCACAATTATGTCTTCATGTTGGCTCAATTTCACTTTCAAGTTGAAGGAATGTGATCCATTTAGTTGTTGCCTCCATTGCGGATTGATCCTCCTTTTCCTTGAGCTCCATTATTAGGCCTTCCAAAGCTTGCTTCATTCTCTTAGTCTTGGACCTTGTCATGGGTCCTCCAATTCCCTTCAATGCCTCTTCTTCCTTGGATTTGTCTTGTAAGCTTGTAACCCCTCCTTGGCTCATATCATTCCCTCCTTCTTTAGGTGAATTCGTCCTCGAATTTAGGTTTTCATCATCTACATCAAAAGGACACAAATCAGCTGCATTAAATGTTGCACTAACACCATATTCACCGGGCAAGTTAGTTTTGTAAGCTTTGTCATTAATTCTTTCCAACACTTGGAATGGTCCATCTCCTCTTGGTTGAAGCTTTGATTTCCTTTGGGCAGGAAACCTTTCCTTCCTTATATGAACCCACACCCAATCACCGGGTTCAAGGACAACTCTTTTTCTTCCTTTATTGGCTCTATTTGCATATTGCTCCATTTTCTTCTCAATTTTAGCTTTAACTTGCTCATGAAGCTTCTTCACAAATTCTGCCTTTGTTTTGCCATCCTTGTGAACTCAGTTTGGCCATCAGTTTGGGGGTGGCATGTGGTGGAGAAAAGAAGCTTTGTTCCTAGCTTGTTCTATAAGGTCCTCCAAAAATGGCTTAAGAATTTGGTGTCATGATCTGAAACAATGCTCCTAGGCATGCCATGAAGTCTTACCACCTCTTTGAAAAACAAATCTGCCACATGAGTTGCATCATCCACTTTGTGGCAAGGTATGAAGTGTGCCATCTTGGAGAATCTATTAACTACCACAAAAATGGAGTCCTTCTTTTTTTGGGTGCATGGTAACCCTAAAACAAAATCCATAGACAAGTCAGTCCAAGGGGAATTAGGAATAGACAAAGGAGTGTAAAGTCCATGAGGTGATACCTTGGATTTTGCTTTTCTACACACAATGCACCTTTCACAAAATTTCTGCACATCATGCTTCATGTGTGGCCAATGAAAATGTTCATGCAGCATTTCTATGGTCTTTTGAACCCCAAAGTGTCCCATTAAACCCCCCTCATGTGCTTCCCTAACTAGTAATTTACGCATGGATCCTTTAGGCACATAAAATCTATTATTCTTAAACAAGTAGTTATCATGCCTAACAAACCCATTTTGTGATTTCTGTTCACATGCAGCATATAATTGGGAAAATTCATTATCATGCACATACAATTCCTTGATATGTTCAAAGCCAAGCAATTTAGTTTCAAGTGTAGCAAGCAAATTATACCTTCTTGAAAGTGCATCTGCTACTACATTTACCTTTCCTTGCTTATGCTTAATCACATAAGGAAATTGTTCAAGAAATTCAACCCATTTGACATGCCTTTTGTTGAGCTTTCCTTGCCCTTTCAAATACTTCAAAGATTCATGATCACTATGAATGACAAATTCTTTAGGCAAAAGATAATGCTGCCATGTTTGCAAAGCTCTAACAAGTGCATATAATTCTTTATCATAAGTGGAATAGTTAAGAGAGGCTCCACTTAATTTCTCACTAAAATATGCAATGGGATGACCATCTTGAAGTAAAACAGCCCCAATACCCACATTAGATGCATCACATTCAATTTCAAATGATTTAGAAAAATCAGGCAAAGCAAGAATGGGTGCATGTGTGAGTTTGTCCTTGAGTGCTTGAAATGCATTTTCTTGATTTTCCCCCCATTTAAAATCCACATTTTTCTTAACAATTTCATTTAGGGGTGCTGCCAATGTGCTGAAATCCTTCATAAACCTTCTATAGAAACTTGCCAACCCATGGAAGCTCCTAACCTCACTCACAGTTTTAGGAGGTGGCCAATCTCTAATGGCCTTAAGTTTCTCTGCATCAACCTGCACTCCTTTAGAGCTTATGACAAAACCAAGAAAAACCACATGATCAGTGCAAAAAGAACACTTTTCCAAGTTAGCATATAGGTTCTCCTTTCTAAGGACATGGAAGACAAATTGGAGATGTGCAACATGCTCATTAAAACTCTTGGAATATACCAAAATATCATCAAAGTATACAACCACAAATTTTCCAAGAAATTCTCGTAAGACATGGTTCATAAGCCTCATAAAAGTGCTTGGTGCATTAGTTAACCCAAAAGGCATTACTAACCATTCATACAATCCATATTAGTTTTGAAAGTAGTTTTCCATTCATTCCCTTCCCTTATCCTAATTTGATGGTATCCACTTTTCAAATCAATTTTAGAGAAAAAGCAAGCACCATGCAATTCATCAAGCAAATCATCAAGTCTAGGGATAGGATGTCTATACTGAATTGTGATGTTGTTGATTGCTTTACAGTCAGTGCACATCCTCCATGATCCATCCTTTTTAGGCACCAAAATTATGGGTACAGCACAAGGACTTAAGCTCTCTCTAACCCATTCTTTTTGCAATAACTCCTCCACTTGATTTTCTATCTCCTTTGTTTCTTGAGGGTTGCTCCTATATGCTGGCCTATTGGGTAGAGCAGCACTAGGAATGAGGTCTATTTGGTGTTCTATCCCCCTTATTGGTGGCAAACCATTAGGCACTTCCTTGGGAAACATATCCTCGAAATCCTGCAAAATAACAACAACGTCACTAGGCAAGGAGTTAGTATTAGATTCCAAGTAGGTTTCCTTGCACAAAAGAAGAAATATAGGTTGCCTTGTCAAATAAGCTCTCTTCACCTCACTTCCTTTTGCAAACAAATTTTCTATTTTTCTCTCTTTCTTTTCCTCATTCTCTCTTTTCTTTTGAGTTTTGTCCTCAAAATCAAGTATTTTTTTTTTTCACACACTCTTTCTCTTTTTTAAGCTCTGGCTCTTTTTTTTCTCTTTTCTCTCTCATTTTTATTTGATCCTTACAAACCTCCCTAGGTGATAATGGTACAAGTGTGACTTTGCGAGAATTGTGAACAAAAGAGAACTTGTTGGAGAATCCATCATGGTGAACTCGCCTATCAAACTGCCAAGGTCTTCCAAGAAGAATGTGACTTGCCTCCATAGGCACAATATCACATAGAACTTGATCTTCATATTTGCCAATGGAGAAATTAATCAACACTTGCTGATTAACTACCAATTCACTACTATTACTTAGCCATTGGAGCATGTATGATCTTGCATGTGGTGTAGTCTTTAGGTTGAGTTTAGTGACCAACCTAGTGCTTGCCACATTGGTGCAACTCCCACCATCAATGATCATAGAGCATGTTTTACCTTGAATAAGGCAGCGGGTATGAAAAATATTTTCTCTTTGGTCCTCTTCATGCTCCTTGGCTTGACTTCCCAATAACCTCCTAACCACCAAGAGATCTCCATCTTGTGCATAGACTGCTCCATCATTTTCCTCATCGCTTGAGGTAGAGGAATGAGAAGAAATTTCTTCACTAGAGATACTCCCATTTTCCCTGACCACCATAGTCTTCTTATTTGGGCATTCGGATGCAATATGTCCTTTTCCCAAACACCTAAAGCACTTGATATCCCTATTCGTAGAAGTAGAAGAAGAAGTAGTAGGAATAGGCTTCTTAGTGCTTGCTACCTCCTTAGAATTAGAAGAAGAACCTTCCTTCTTTGGCTTGTCCTTCCAACTTAAAGAGTAGCTTGAAGAAGATGATTTCTTCATAGTACCCTTTCTCTTTAATTGTTGCTCCACTTTCATTGCTTGATGAACTAAGTCTTCAAGCTGCACATAATGTTGTAACTCCACAATTTCTCCAATATCTCGGTTTAGGCTATGGAGAAATCGATCCATGGTTGCTTCCCTATCCTCCACAATGTTGGCCCTAATCAAAGCCACCTCCATCTCCTTGTAATACTCATCCACACTCCTACTCCCTTGGGTGAGTCTTTGCAATTTGTTGTGCAATTCCCTATGGTAGTGGGAAGGCACAAATCTCCTTCTCATCAAAGTCTTCATTTCATCCCAAGTTTGATAGGATGCTCTCCATATCTTCTTCTCTCTTTTTGCACTTGATCCCACCAAATTAAGGCATAATCGGTGAACTTAAGGGCAGCCACCTTCACTTTCTTTGCATCATTGTAATTGTGGCATGAGAAGATTTGTTTTATTTTCATCTCCCACTCAAGGTATGTTTCGGGATTATTCCTCCCTTGAAAGGAAGGTACCTTGACTTTCACCCCTCCTGGATCATCATCACATCTATGGTCTCTACCTCTTCTTTCATGTCTTCTTCCCCCTTCACGCCTCCTTCTTTCTCTTGGAGAATCATAGAATGGGTCACTTTCTTGATAAGATTCTTCATGATTAGAATTTCCCCCATGGTTGGAAACTCTTCCTCCTTCAAGTCGGTCCATCCTTTCATGTAATCCTTCAAGTTGTCTTTGAAGCATTCTCTTAAAGTGTTGAGTAAGTGCCTCCATTTGAAGCCTATTAAGATCTTGCCTTGGGGAATTAGGTGATCTTTCCCCACTCATGCTTGCAACAAAAAAAAACAATGACAAGGAAAATTACAAAAGAAATGTTAGAAGGACCTCGCCACTCTACTCACGTGTTTGCACTCAAATTTTTCCACTCGTGTTTTGCACTCAAATAGGCTTTTGTGTAATGTTCACTCTTTCCTTTTACCACTCAACTTCCTTTATAAACTCTTAAGAAAAGAACCTTATCAATGATTTTTTTCAAGACAGCAAATAGACAATCAAGTGAGCAAGAAACTAACAAAAAAATATAAATGGAACAAGAGACATAAATGGATAGAACAAGAAATTCGCAAAGATCAAGAGCAATGAAAGGAAAATCTTTGAATTCAGATTTCAAAGAAAGAATATTGAGTCCTTTTAATTCACAAATCCTTTTTTTTTTTTATTCTGCCCAGAATTTTCATTTTTTTTTCCAAATTTTTGTACTCTTTTTTTTTTTTAATCAGAAACACGATGACTCTAGTAACATTTTTTTTTTTTTGAGTTTAGGACCCAAAATTAGTAAGAGAACAGAAATTGGTGACAAATAGAGATGGAAAATGAAAAGACACTAATGGGATACTATGGAAAAGAGATCAACAAAAATGAACAAGAACAAAAAAAGGATTTTTTTTTTTAATTGACAAAGAAAACACAAACCTAAAAATCAAGGAGCCAAAGCTTTGATACCAAATGATATGAAACACGGAAATGGATCGCCTTGAAATTTAGTTTAGGGAAGGATATTGATGCCACACTCAAGAAAGATGAGAAGGTGAGTGATAAGTCATGGAGATTTTTGATCGCCACAAGTTGCCTTGATAAGATCAGATTTAGTTCTTTGCCCAAGAACTCAAGGGAAGCTCTCAAAATAGAGAAAACTCAGATTTCATTCAAATTCAAGATGTCTTAGCATTTCGAGAGTTCTCCTATTTATAGGCTTAGTGGAGGACTTGAAGCATTGGACCTCTTCTACACTTCCCACTAAGCATTTAATATCCACTAAGACCCACTAAGCACTAATTCCACCACTATCATGCATTCATGCATGTAACATTTATTTTCCACTAGTGTAGTCATAAGTGTCCATTAATCCTAATAATAACTTAGTAACTCTCGAAAGACACTAAAACCCACAAAAGACATCAAAAAGTCACTTTAGAAAAGTCCCCCGAAAATACATATGAAAATACAAAGAAAATAATAAAAACTGGACTTATTTATTTTCCACTAAGGTCCAAGATTCTTAACCCACTAAATTGGATACTTGTAGCCCATGAATGCATCTTTGATCATGCAAATTTGGCCCTTCACAATTATGTCTTCATGTTGGCTAAATTTCACTTTCAAGTTGAAGGAATGTGATCCATTTAGTTGTTGCCTCCATTGTCGATTAATCCTCCTTTTCCTTGAGCTCCATTATTAGGCCTTCCAAAGCTTGCTTCATTCTCTTAGTCTTGGACCTTGTCATGGGTCCTCCAATTCCCTTCAATGCCTCTTCTTCCTTGGCTTTGTCTTGTAAGCTTGTAACCCCTCCTAGGCTCATATCATTCCCTCCTTCTCTAGGTGAATTCGTCCTCGAATTTAGGTTTTCATCATCTATATCAAAAGGACACAAATCAACCACATTAAATGTTGCACTAACACCATATTCACCGGGCAAGTCAATTTTATAAGCATTGTCATTAATTCTTTCTAACACTTGGAATGGTCCATCTCCTCTTGGTTGAAGCTTTGATTTCCTTTGGGCAAGAAACCTTTCCTTCCTCATATGAACCCACACCTAATCACTGGGTTCAAGGACAACTCTTTTTCTTCCTTTATTGGCTCTATTTGCATATTGCTCAATTTTCTTCTCAATTTCAACTTTAACTGGCTCATGAAGACCTTGTTGTACTTAGAGCAATAACAATAAAGCAATTGTAGTGCTAGTTTCACTTAAGTGAGCTGAGTGTGCTTTAAGTGACCTTGTTGTATCTACTATTTTTACTCTAGATCCTTTGGAAGGACTTGGTGGACCAATGACTAGATCTAAATCAAAGAGAGCTAAGGAAGCATTGGGCCAAATGATTTCATGTTTGTTTAAGGCAAAGCCCATTCAAGAAGATAACGACTCAAGACTAGTCCATTGCATTCACGTGGCTGAAAAAGCTTAGTTAAATCTTTCGGCTTGTTAATTTTAAGTTAGTAATAATGTAATTGGGCTTGTAATTTCATATATCACTTGTTTTTAGCTATTTTGTCTTTTATTCATTTTTAATAAGTTTAGTTTTTAATCTTGGGCTAAGTGTTGCAGCCCACTTGCTAAACTTTAGTTTATTTTATAAACCTTGTAAACACCTTTTAGAAGGGAATTTTTGGCTAATTGAAATCAGAATACTTTTTTAGTAAAGGTGTCTCTTTGGTTCTTGCTTGGGACCCTAGGTCTTATCAAGAGTTTCCAATTGCTCTTGTGGCAATCACCCTCGGTTTATCAATCATCCTTAATTATGGTGCCCTCCAACCAATTCCATTCCTTATCTCTTCCATCTTTTATGAATTTTATTTCTCCTTGATTAAATTACAACCAAAATGCACCAGAAATTAGGGTTCATGGAGCATGAATCATAACATTTGGTAATCAGAGCTAGCTTCTTCGAGTTGCAGAATTGGTAAGTTTTCTTTGGTTCATATCTTGAGTTTTGCACATCATATTTCATTGTTTCTTCGGTCTTTTCTGAAGTTCAAAATCTCATCTTTCATCTCATTTTTGAATCATTGAAATCTGAATTTTGTAGCTGGGATACAGCGATTTTTTTTTTTGAACTCAGTCTGGTATGACCTTGCGATTTGTTTTCTTTGAGTTCTTATTTGATTCATCCTTTTTATTTTGCTTAATTTTTTGATGTTCTTCCGATTTCCATTTCTGTCTTTGTTGATATTACATTGGATCAGTGGGTTAAAAAAAACAAGGTGCAAAATGTTCATCATGTGTTCTTGATATTCTTGGGAATTGTTTCATTCTAATCTTTCTAGGCTTTATTAGTTTGATGTTTAGTTGTTAAATTTGTGCTTGTTTTGATGTGATTCCAATTGGTCTATTCATCTACAATCATCAAGAACAAATTGAAAAAAAAAAAGAAAAAAATGGAATTAAAAAAATGCAGAATTTGGGAAAAAAAAAAAGGTCAAAACAGTGGCTTGGTTCTTCTTGTTCCCCAAACCTTTAGCTTGTTCTTGTCTTGTTTGGCCTCTAATTTGAGTGTGCTTGTCCTTGTTTAGTTTTTCTTGCTTGTCTTTTTTGGATCTTGAAAGTTTTGTCTTAGAGTTTTCTTTTGTTTGACCTCTTGTTTGTTTTGTGATTTGACATAAGTTTTTTTGGAGTTTCTCTTTGAATTGACTTGTGATTCCATTTAAGAGCCTACAAGAGCACTTGAGTGGTAAAAGGCAAGAGAGCACCTTATACAAAAGCCTACTAGAGAGCAACAAACATGAGTGATACATCTCTAAGAGTGTAAACATGTAAGAAGTGTGGTGAGGTCCTATTGCTTTCACTTTTGTTTTCTTTTACTTGAATTATGGCAGGAATAGGTGGTAGTGGTAGCCTTCCTCTTGGAAGAAATAGCATATTGTTAGTGGAGGCTATTAAAGCTCAAATGGAAAGGATGATGAGGGAGCATACAGAGGAGTTATATGAGAGAATTGAGCGGTTAGAAAATCAAGGACATCATGATGATGATGGAGGTAGAAGGAGGCTTAATGGAAGGAGAAGAAGAGATCATGAAGTAGATCCAATAGAGGACAGAATTAAGGGAGTAAAACTCAACATTCCATCTTTTAAAGGGAAAAGTGATATGGAGGCATACTTAGAGTGGGAAATGAAGATTGAACAACTTTTTGCTTGCCACAACTATATTGAAGATAGAAAGGTGAAGGTGGCAGCCATAGAGTTCACAGATTATGCTCTTATTTGGTGGGATCAATTGCAAAAAGAGCAATTTAGATACGAAGAACCTTTGGTGGATATTTGGGTTGAAATGAAGAGGTTAATGAAGAGGAGATTTGTCCCTTCCTATTATCATAGGGACCTTCATAACAAGCTCCAAAGACTTACACAAAGTAGTAGAAATGTTGATGAATATTACAAGGAGATGGAGGTGTCTTTGATTAGAGCCAATTTGAATAAAGATATGGAGGCTGCTATGGCACGCTTTCTGAATAGCCCAAATAATGACATTAGAGATATTATTGAGCTACAAAATTATGTAGAGTTGGAGGACTTGGTACATCAAGCTACCAAAGTGGAGCAGCAACTTAAGAAAACAGGTAGATTGAGGAAGAGTTCTTCTAATTTCAATTCTTCAAATTAAAAAGAAAGAAATAAGAAGTAGGGAGGTACCTCTTCTAGCAATACCACAGCTGCAACTCAAAGGACTCAATTCAAGTCCAATAAGACCCCTAAAAAGGCAAGGAGTAGTGAGATAATGTAACATCCTCAATTTCATGTCATGCTAGATTACCTCAGTAACCCTGAGTAATTACGCATTTAATGAGAAATTTTGAGATTAGGGCTTAATTAAGGAGTTGACTCGGATGAAAAGAGTTAAGAGAATGCTTAATCGAGGTTAGATAATCTCTAATTGAGCAAGCCAGAGCCCCTGTAGCTTAATTAAGCACTAATCGCCCTTAATTAGCCTACTCGAGTTTAATTAAAGTTAATTAAGCTTAATCGTAAGATTAATTTTTGTTAATCATGTTCTTGTGTGTTAATTACTAATCCTTGCTTAATCACCTTAATTAAGTTGTATGAGCACTTAATCACATGATTAAATTCAAATTTAGTCAACTAGACAATAAAGTAAAGAGTGATGTCATAAAAGTATAAAGCATTAGACAATAGTGCTTTATGTAAGAGTTTGACTATGTGTTGTTTCCCCATCATCCACTTTGTCCCCTTAATCACTAATTAACACAAAATTAAGCAACATATCTCACTCCCCCCTCCCTTAATGAAGACGCCACTTTCTTGCACACACACACACATTCACTTCATTTTCAACTTCTCATTCTCTCTCTAAAGCTCTCAAACTCTCCAACCTCTCTCTATATTCCTTCTTCTTCTTCTTCTTCTTCTTCATCTTCTTCATCATTCTTCACCTCCATAACCAAACCATCCTCACCAAGCCCTTCAAAGATCACATCTTTTGGTCTTTGGAGACAAGATCAAAACACTACAACCTCCATTTCCACAAGATTTCAAGAGCTTCTCCTTCCTTCTTGCAAAACCGCCACCTTCATCATCAAGAGGAGTCATCATCTTCTTCTTCCATTTCTCTTGTTTTTGCGCCATCTTCAAGAAAGGTAGTGATTTCCATCTTTTTCATTTTGTTTACTCAAGAAAGCTTAGAGCTTGGTTCTCTCATGACCAAGATTTCTAAGTGAAAGCTTGAGAAGATCCTTTATGCTCTTCAAGAGCCAAAGTTTTCATTCTTAGTAAAATATGTTCTTGATGTTCTTCATGTGTTCTTAAGTTTCCTCTTTTGGAAAAATATGTTCTTGATGTTCTTCATGTGTTCCTAAGTTTCCTCTTTTGGAAAAATATGTTCTTGATGTTCTTCATGTGTTCTTAAGTTTTCTCTTTTGGAAACATATGTCCTTCTTGTTCTTTGCTTCAAGTTGTTCCTTGCTCTTTATGATGAGTGAATGATTAGAAAAGCTTCACCTTTCTATGTTTCCATGATTTGATAAGACTATGAACCTTCTAAAACCTTTAAACTTTAAAAAGTTTGCTTCTTGATTTCCTTAAAAGTGGCGCAACTTTCAAGCTTCCATAAAGTTTTATTTTGTTTTGTTTTGAAGACAAGAATACATGTGAAAGTCTAAACTTTTTGAGTTAGAAAAATGATATCTTGTCACTTTAGGCTTTAGAAATCAAACCTTAAAGAAAAGACCTTTCACAAAGTTTCAAACTTTAAGATCTTTAAGTTATAAAAATGTTGTTTTATAACATTTCATTCATAAAGTTTAGACTTTGAACCAAAACAATGCAAAAAGGTGTTAACTTTTATAAAGAACAAGACTTTTTATTCAAAAAGCTAGTAACTTGTATCATTATTTCATAAAGGTCCAATCCTAAGATAAGAGCTTAATGTCAAAGGCACTTACTTTCATAAAGAATAAGACTTTATAACTACTTTATAAAGAATGACAACTTTAATAATGTTTAAGGCAAAACCTTGGTATGTTATTAGTAAAAGTTTAAAACTTTGTAACTTGAATAAGTTAAAAGTCACCCTTGGTGATTAGTGAACATTGGTGTTGTTGGGTTCATGATGTGGTTATGCATTGTCATGACCCAAGGATTAGAGGGATCTCGAACTCCTTGGGAATAGAAGTATGATTTGGGCCTCTGAGCATACCATTAACCTAGGAATCACTAAGTGCACTATCTCAAGGAAAGGAAACAATCACATAATTTAATTAATTTAAACAAGTGTTTCATAAGACATGCACTTAGGTGAAGAATACTTTCATCCAAGGACCAAGTAACTAAAAGACTACAAACACATATCCTAACTATGTGATTCTATCATGGGCAACCATGGGAAATCATGTGATGATTCATAATATTCTTCACAAAGAACAACACAACTATAAACCCCTTTAGGGTATGGATGTGTGATGCCACTCGGCAAGATGAATGATGAGTTTGATTGAGCTTTGTCTCATGATTGAATGATGAGTGTGATGATATGATATAGATATGATGAACTATTGGTTGAATGCTGATGATTGGCATTTTGGGGAAGCTCCGGTCTAGCCGTTATGCTGCTGGATTTCCGTCAAAATTATGGATTTAGTCATATCATTGCATGCGTCTAGTCGAGGAAATGTTATGCATGTAAAGTATAAAGATAAGAAAAGAATCAATGGGACGTGACCTTTCAATCACTTCGGTAAGGGAAGTGAGAGACGGCAATCCACAAGGAACCTCTATGAGGGAGGCAAGGGTGTTTTGGAGGACCCTCCAACTTAGAGGTAACCAATATCGGCTTAGTCTAATTTGGTTAGTACTGCGTGACGACGGTCACAGAATGAGCTCATGTCCAAAAGTAGTCTATTTCAAAGGAAAGTAAAGAATGTTAAGCACGTGTTAAAAATGAAAGTAAAGTCTGAGTATGACCATGGTTACGTCTATGATGATGCATGTCTTTGCATGTAAGTATATTGCCCATTTGCATTATGAATGTTTATTCTATGTTTTAGTACGTATGTTACTTATGATGATGTGGTTATGATCTTAAGTTTAAAAGCAACTCGCTTCGGGGTCTAAGTTTTCAAAACCATTAAAAATTGAACTTATATCTGTCCACTGTTTTGATAATTAAACCCGAAGTGGCTGGGACGATGACGATAACACTATGTTTATCTAGTCGCGATCCTACTGAGAAATTTAGTATTTCTCATTCCTACGTTTCCATGTCGTCTTCAGAGGATGTCGACGTCGGGCACGGTGGTGATCTACATTGAGTTCCCGGTGTGGCGTTGGCGCTTTGACCCGGTGCTGAACGCCTCTGTGCTGTCGGCGAGCGCAGCGATGAGGGTCTACATCTTCCACGACCGCCAGTTTCAGACTCCCGTGATGAGCCCATTTTTTCGACCACATCAGCCATTCGGTGAGGTTACTATGGATGACATCCGCCCCTACTTCTAGCCACCGAGATACCCCACTGATGATGACGAGACTGACTCGAATACCCGGTTGATGTGCCCCGTGGGCGAGGACGTGCTCGTGGAAGGGGACATGGTGACACTTTTCCCGGTGGATATGGAAACGATTTCCTCCCGCCAGATGCTTGATGTGACGACTGCATGCGGAGCCAAGCACGAGGATAGCCCCTTTTGGTTGTAGTTATAGGGTTATCATTCTGTTATGTGGCATGCTTGGGTAGTAGGATTTTCTAATGTATTTCCTTTTATTATGTATTGGTAGGCTTTTTATGTAGGGCCGATGATAGATATCGGACCCATTATTATCTTATGTATGACTATTATTGTATTATCATGGATAGCCGTGGAATGAATGTTACATTTATCTAAGAATCGTGATTACTCTTATGGTTTCTATGCTTGTTAAATGCGATGTATGTATGGGACAGCGGTGTTACTTTATATGTTCACGATGTGCTCGTGGCTCTCGATTTCAAAAATTGGTTCACTTGTTTTGAAGAAAAAATTTTACCCCTATTTTCGGTACAAGGTAATTTCTAAAAGGTAATGATAGTTCCGCGAGCAAAAGTAATGACTAGTAATTCCACAATATGACTTAAGCATAGAATGGAACTACTAGGGTGTTACAGATAAAATGTTTCAAGTGTTTGGGGAAAGGTCACATAGCTTTAGAGCGTCCAACCAAGAAGACTATGTTGCTTAAGGAGGATGGGGAAATCACTAGTGAATCATCCTCAGAATCTACATCACAAAGTGAAGAAGAGTATGATGAGGAAATTTACACTTGAAGGATATTTATTCATAATGAGGAGGTTATTGGGCAGCCAAGCAAAGGATTAGGATGAAAGCCAAAGGGAAAATATTTTTCGCACAAGGTGTATCATCCAAGGGAAGGTTTGTTCTTTAATCATTGATGGAGGGAGCTGCACTAATGATGCTAGTGCAAGGATGGTCTAAAAACTGAATTTGGAGACTAGACCACACCCATAGTCATAGAAGCTTCAATGGCTTAGTGAGGATGGTGAAATGACTATATGTAAGCAGGTGGAGGTGGAATTCCCCAAAAGGAAATATGATGATGTAGTTTTGCGTGATGTGGTGCCTATGGAGGCTTGCCATTTACTTCATGGTAGGCTTTAGCAGTATGATAAGAAAGTTCTGCATGATGGGTTCACAAATAAATTTTCGTTTGTACATAAAGAGCGCAAGACTCAATCCAAAATAAAAGATAAAAGAAAACAGGAAAGAAAAAAAAAAAAAGAGAGTGGAAAACAAAGGGGAAAAATGTAAAATCTTTTTATTAAAGAAAAAGAGGTGAAAAAGGCTATGCTCATGAAAAAGCCAATGCTTTTACTTTTGAGTAAGGAAAGTAAATCAAATGAAGTGGGTACTACTAACTGTTTTCCTCACTACAGCATTTTCTAGTTCTAGCAACACTTTTCTAGACAACATTCAGAAAACATTACCTGTTAGGTTTTAGGCAACCCTTTATAATTGTTCTCTTTAATTATAATTTTAGGTAGCATTTTTTTTAACAAGGATTAAGAAATGTTGCCTATTAAGTTTTAGGCAACACTCGATTAATGTTCTCTTTAATTATTTGTTTAGGCAACATTTTTTTAGACAAGGTCTAAAAAACATTGCCTATTAAGCTTTAGGCAACACTTTATTAGCATTCTCTTTGATTATTTGTTTAGGCAACATTTTTTTGGACATGGTCTAAAAAAAACGATGCCTATTAGACATTAAACAACACTTTATAATCATCCTCTTTAATTATGAATTATTAAGCAATACATCTTAAACAGTGTTTGTAAAATGTTGCCTTAAACTTTAAAGAACACACTTTCTACCAAAGTTAATTGTTAATATCTTATAATATGCGATATTTAAGATATTGTGATACATATCCCAAATTTATAATTTCGATACTATCTTAGCTTATATCATAATATGAGTAAATATCTCAATCATATCTTTAATATCCCAATGATATCTATGATATCGATACAGTTAGCTGTATCTTTGATAATTTTAAATAATAACCAATCTAGCATATTTTAGTAAGATAATATTTTTAGAATTTAAAAATTTTAAAAATTCAAATAGACTATCTTGTTTAGATAAAATAATTTGAAATATCATATTTGATTTTTAAAAATTAAATATTAAAATTATATTAAAAAATATAATATCAGATAAAAAATAAAAGATAAAAGTCATATATAGAATTATTAAAAGTTAATAAAGACTAAAGAGTCTTATTGTAACGTCCTTCTTGGTATAGTACTATACTTAAGTTATAGTACCACACTTTGAAGTTGTTACTGTTACTTAAGTGGACCTTATCTGACAGCAATTTCAGCCGTCTTTGAAACTTCTCGGACTATCTAGAGATAACACGCAAGTAGGAGTGAGAATTTTAAATTCTTATTAGGATTCACTAAGAAATGTCATATCATGTAATCATTATTATCTCCAGCTACTTCAATTTATTATGAAAAAAGTGGACATATTATATAAGCTGTTTAATTTTATAGTTCGAAAATATATTGTTCGAAATAGAGTCCATTTTATTCATACACTAGTCAGGAGAACCAATACCAAATAAAATCATAAAACATACTAGGGATACTAACTGCAACGTATTAAAATATAATAATACCAATATACTAAAAACATAACATCTGCACATGCCTTTACTGGTACTTGCATTTAATGCAGATACGTAACACTTTCTTTTCTTTCTTTGTCTTCTTTTCCTTGTCATACATATTCCAGAGTAAGATCGCCATGTCATACTTCATCGGGGTGCGATCACCATGTCACACTCCTTAGGAATATATTAATCCTGCCACGTCTTACAGCATGATCGCCATGTCATACTCCATCGTGGTACGATTACCATGTCACACTCCTTAGGAATATATTAATCCTGCCACGTCCCAGAGTATGATCGCTATATCACACTCTATCGGGGTGCGATCACCATGTCACATCCCTTAGGGATGGGTCCATCATGCCACATTCCAGAGTATGATTGCCATGTCATACCTTATCAGATTGTAATCGCCATGTCACATTCCTTCGGAATATGGATTCATTATCATATCTCTCATTATAGCTTTAATCATAATCATGAATGTATATGTATCAAAGTGTATTGTATAACCTAGGTATAGGCTTTGCCGAAATTTCAGCAGCATGACGGATCGAGTCCGCTTTCCCGTGAATAGTATCAGGAAATTAGGATTGCTAATTAATTGATCCTAAATAAATATTTAGTCGAATTTTAATTAACTTCAATTATTCAATAAAAAATGAATAATTAGGCGAAAATGATAAGAAAAAATCCATTAAACATTATATTTTTATCATTTTTTATTATGTTATATGGGGATGTTACACTTACCATCACAAATCGTAACGCAATTTGTAATTTTTTTATGCCTTTATATATATATATATATATATATATATATATATATAATACAAGATTTTCCGCATTATTAAAAAAATTTGAACTTTCCCATATATATACGTATATTTCATTTTTGTGAGTACTTCTCTCCTATTTAGCTAGCTCAAAATAATATGTTATGAGTTTGGTAAAATTTCTCCTTTTCCTATTCACTAAAGCACGCCCTAATTTCATTATTTTCCCATCGCCAAAGCGTTTCCTCTTCCATACTGTTTGCACGCTCTATTCTCTTCTTCTCCATTTGCACGCTTTGCTATCACAAAACTGGTCCTGAAGATCAAGGTTAGTTTTTTCCCCCTCTATTTCCATAATGAATAACAGTATTGAACAACACAAAGCATATCCAAGCCACTTCTCAAGGATATTGATTTTGCTATAATTTTTATGGTTTAGGTTTGTATTTAGTTTTTTTGGTTTGGCCCAGACACATTCACAATTTTTTGGTTTGGCTCATACTGATGCTCACAACCACTTAATGTGTTTTACGATAGTGAATGTGTGTGTTGTCTTGTTGAGGGAATGCAACAAGAAATGTTCTTTTCGCTACTCTTCTCTATTCAAGAAACCAATCTCATCTCATCTTTATCGGGCTTTGCTTTTTTTTGCTCTTTGGTCCTCATACAAGTTTTGTTTTTCTATGTTTTATCCTCTTAGAGGATACTCTCATGATCATTTATTTAGCTTTATGTTGTTCCCTGTTGAATCAATATATACAGATTGGATACTAAATTCATGTTCCCTGTTTAGACAAACTTTATATGGGTTAATTGTGCTTTTCTCAAAATAAAAGGATTGACATATCAAGGGTAAGCAAGAAAAGCAAATCTTTTTTGTTGGTACGCTGCCTATTCTATACTCCTAGATACGTTGCCCATAGATGAACGCACAACATCACAGTGAGAATTATTTGTCTTGTTGGTCTTGAAATTTAAATACTTAGGTGTTCAGCTTTCTTGGTTAGTCTAGATTATATATAAGGGGTGCTTTGTTTCTTTGGAAATAAACATGCCATGTAAATTTGCGTTTATTATATTGTCAACTCAATTTATCAAAATGCTTCTAGAAGTCTTGCTTTTTAGAAACATGGTTTGTGTAAAGCAAATAGAATATTAGACTAAGGTTTTAAACATGGAACAAGGTTCTTTAAGTGAATTTTGCCTTTGTGCCCTCTCCTCTTTATGTCTTTGGTCAAATGTGACTTGTGACTTCGCTGCTCCATTGAAAGTGTTTTTTTCTTCGAAAAAAAAATTCTTAAGTCAGAGTACAATATCATAATGATAGAGATTGAAAATTCCTTGTGGTATTCGCTGGTTATTAACATAAGCATCAGCTCAAACAATATATAAAATCTACACATCTACATGTCCAGGCTTATGTATTTGGCTTATCATTTTTATTTTCCTCTCGATAAGAGGGACTGCTAATGTATTTTGCTATTGCTTAATTTTAGTTATCTATGATATTCATTTCCAAAAAGAATGACTAGTAAGAAGCATCTTTGAAAGCACCATAGCTAATTACTGAGTAAGGCACCATAGCTGATTACACAGTAGACCAAAGTATTAACTCTGAATTTTTCATATATTTGATGTTTCTGGTCAGTTATCTTAGGTTTTCATTAGGTTTAATTGATGTGCGAATGAGACTTAAGAAAGCTCCAATTTATTCTTGAGTTCCTGCGAGCTACATGTTATTTATGGTTCATATTTACATTTATATATTATTTGATCATTTGTCTTTATAAACAAATACAAAGATAGGCTGGCCAGTCTTGTGGTCCTCTCTACCTTTACCTCTGAATCTTTATTGGGTTGCTTAGGTGGTGTGGTTCTCAATTTTTTTAATAACAGTTGTCTAGTGAAATAATCTTAAAAGACAAATCATAGTACCCCAATGGATTGATTGTCTAGGAAAAGAAAAATCTTTGTCAATGTGACTATTGGGTGAGGTCCACCTTGGAAAGAAGGGATACTTTGGATTTTTCTTAAGAGCTTGACATCCTTGCTTGACCAACAATGCCAAATTAAAAGCATTAAAATTCCAAAAAGGATACGCTGGATTTTTCCTATATCAGATGTTTTCATGCATGCTGTCTAAGCAATGTAAAGGTTCTAGTTATGAGCTGTTTCTATTGTTCTACCTTACCACCAAATAGAATATTGTATATCAGTGTGTCTTACATGAATTTTATAAATTTATGTTTGCTATTTAGATTAATTATGCACTTCACGTCATGTTAGATTGTTTCATATACACAAATTTTGTAATTTTGAAATTCAAAGAAGTCTTTCATATTTTACCGTGTGTTTAAAACAATGAAATGAAACAAAATAAAAGAGGCTATAGCTGGTGATTATTATTATTAACCTAGCGATTTGGCCTTCATACCATGGCGTTCATCTTCGCTTTGATCCTTGGTCTCAGGTATTGTGCTTGTTTTTCATTTTGCTGCCAAATTAATTATCAAGCATGTGGGTAGATTGCTTATTTCAAAATGCAAATTTAGAAAGTGTGTAAAGAATTCATACAGCTTTTTTCATTTTGGGTCTTCTTTAAGAGTGTCAAATGATTTTTGTTTTTTTTTATGACAAGTTAGCAAATAACAATTCACTCTTTGCATGTCTTAGGGTCCCGTTTGCAATTCATTGCATTAAACAAGTAATAACTTTTTCCTACCCATGGATTTGAATATGGCGACAAAAAAAAAAAAGAATATGGATTTCACATAGACACAAAAAAATAATAATATAGATTTCACACAATACGAGGCCAATAAATCAATATTTTTCACTTTATGCAATGTGAATATATATATATATATATTAAAGCTTTTAGAATCATATATATGATGTGAACCGCTCTAAATCATATTAGTTGATATACACAATATATCCTTGGTACATTAACACTTCAAAATCCTCGACTCTCTCTCTTTTTTTTTTTTTTTTTGGTAGACTTTGGTGAAGAAACTCAACTAGCTCTTAGAGTTTAAGCTTAAAAGGATGGCTGATCCCAACTCTTTTACCTGGTAAAAGATAAATTCTTTTATTGAAGTCGTACATGTTATCTTGCATTGTTTACTTCAACTAGGTTATTTGATATATTTGTTTTGTCCTACTTAATATTTAGAATATTTGTGTTAGTATTTGAACCTTAGTACAAAAATTTAACTTCCTCATTAGTGAATTAAAAGATGAGTTCAAGGAGTGGATGGATTCACTGAGGTTTAGCAAGGAATATATGGATGGTGTTAAGTGTTTTTTGGATTTTGCATTTTCTATCGGGGAACCGGAAGGAGAGCAAATATTGTGCCCTTGTACAAAATGTGCAAATTCTTATTGGAGAACAAGAGATGTTGTATGTGAACATTTAATATGTAAGGGCTTTGCTGTGGGTTATCGAAAATGGATCTTCCATGGAGAAGGGCTAAGCTTAATAGGCATTGATGCTGAAATGGATGTTGAAGATCCACATGATGACATTGATAACTTATTGAAATAGACATTTAGAGATGTATTGCAGGAGGATGGCCTTTGTGAGGGCGCCAATGATGATGCAAAGAAATTTTATAAATTGGTTGAGGTGGCAAATCAAGAATTGTAGCCAGGTTGTGAAAACTTCTCTATGTTGTCATTTATCATCCGACTTTATTTGTTGAAGTGTCTTCACGGATGGAGCAATGCATCTTTCACTACTCTCCTTGAGTTATTATTGAAAGAAGCTATTTCTAATCTAAATATTCCTTTATCTTTCAACAAAACCAAGGCCATGATAAAGGACTTAGGTCTTGACTATGAGAAGATCCATGCATGTCCAAATGATTGTATGCTGTATAGGGTGTAACGTCTGAAAAATTTTACTGATTTTAACCAAGTTGTTTGGTTTTTATCGAATGATTGAGATTAATTAGAATTCGATCTAGTATTCACTTAAAGTCAATCAAGTGTGATTTAGGAGGATTAGATATGATGGAATTAGATTAGAAACTTAGGAAACCTCATAGGATTTTTCTAAAATCGATTTATCAATTTAAAGAAAATCGGCAAAATTTTGGTATTTTAAACTATCAGAACCGAACCAATAGAACTTATACTGTAAGAACCCTAGGATGGATGGCCAAGATTTAGCAAACATATCCTCACAAGTGGTGCAACAAATAGCCATGAAGAGGGCAGCCAAGCCAAGTTTGAATAAGGATTGAAGTCTATCAAACATATGATAGCTTCCTTCAAAAGTTTTCAATTTTTCCCTTCCTAACCCTTGCAATTTTCGGCCACTATATGCTGCTAACCTCTCATCCTTTTTCCTTCTATTTGAACTCATCTTCACTCCATCTCCATCAACTCTTCAAGTAACATCAAGATTTCTTCAACTCACAACACAAATCTAGCAAGAATCACGCCTAAGAAAGGTAGGAAATTCAGTTTCTCTTCTTGTTCTCTTGGATTGGGGCTAATTGGGGTTTCTTTTTTTTTCCATGATTCTGATCTTATTTTGGGTAGAGATGAAGAGTTAGGGTTGATTTTGCATGTATGTGATGATTAGAATTGAAGTTAAAAGAGAATAACTTGAAGATAGAAAGAAGCAAGGTGACGTCGGGTGAAAAACCCTACGGCATTTGTATGTTCATCTTATACAGACCAAAATCCATCCATCAAAACTTGATGGATCTATTTTTACATGAAATTAGATATTTAGCGCTTTCCAACCATGTAAAATATAGGGCTATTGGATTAGTATTGAATAAGTTATGAATTTTTGAAGTTTAGCCTAAAATTCTAGGCCTTTTTTTGGGCAGTATGAGTTGAGAAGAGTGTAATTGACACTACAAATGTCCAAATTGAGTGCCACTACTGCTGTTTGAAAGCTAACATGTAGGTACCATAAAAGTTTTAGAGTTAGATTTATTCCCAATTGTTCCTAGTAAATCGATGATGTTGCCTTAAGTTCAAACTGGACTGGAATAGGGTAGTCTAGAAGGCTCTAATTAGAAGGCTTATATCTCGAGTTATACTTAGGCAAATGAGGTGTAACTTTTTCAAATAAGAGGTTGTTCTATTAGCTTTAATTTGGTATAGGTTTTGTATAATTTGACCTAGGTTTCTATTTTTAGTAAATTTTTACTTTTAAGGGTGCAATTCTGGTTAATAGTAGAACAGACTGGAGTAAAATTCAAATAACTTGTGCTACACAAAACCAAAATGAGATGGGACTAAAACGGTTGAAAATTAGACACATTGAGCTATAACATATCCACAATTCATGTTTAAATGAGTTGAATAGAAGTAATCGTGTGTTTTATAAAACTTGGGTAGAAGGGGATAGGGTGAGCAGAAAACTCTGCTAATATTCCTGTTGATTTTGACACACCATATGATTGATATTGTTGCTATAACTTGTTGTTTTATATTGAATTGAATGCTTAATTGATTTTACTGGTAACCTGGCACTATTCAGGAGGAAGCAGACTTGATCCGTTATGTTGCCGAAATTTCGGCGATGAATTCATATATCTTACGAAATATTTGTATGAATACATGATGTTCAAGTAAGATAATGTTAGTTGTGCATGCAATTTATTAAAGATATAAAGGATTTCATATTATTTGGGCCAGCCCTGAATAAGTTTAAGGGGAATAGATCAGTGGAAAAGTCAGGGAAAGTAAACTCGACAATTCTGTATAAGAACGAGCTCAGTCCTGAAAAGCAGACTATTATCTAGGAGTATATGGCCAAAGACTCCCAAGGAACCAAGAGTGGAAAATAAAAGTTGCATAAGTTGAAATTCTCCAAAGGCTACATGCATTTTTCCATTTCACATATATATGCTCTGTTTATGGATTTCTAAGTTAAGGTCATAGTTAACGGTATATTCCTTGTGTTATATTACTGTTTGTCTGCGGTTACTATTTTAGCTATGTTAGTATGCTTGTTAAATATACTTATATTGCTCTAATTTAAAATTTAGCTTTGTTTTGGGTTCTGTTTTCTACAATTTAAATTAAGTTGAATATTACTGTTATATTGTATCATTTAAAATTAAGAAAAATCGAAACAACTGAGAATGACGACAATGACAGAGGTGCATAGAATTAGGATTCCTACTGAGTAGAGTATGTTTCTGCGTCATTATCAGGTCCTGGTGAACGCGGTAACTGGCAACCTCTACATTGAGTTCCCTAACCTGCATATCCACCTAGATTCGTTTTTAGACTATATATATATATATATATATATATATATATATATATATATATATATATATCCTGTAGTCAGCAGCTGGCCCGCTTCTACTTCCTTTTCCGTAGAGATTTTGCCATCCCATTGGCTCATTGACTTTTCGACCCCTCCGCACCTTATATTGCCATTCTGCTCTACATGGCACATCCCTTCCCACCTCTAGCAACAGCAGCCCCCACAGTACCACCAGCGGCTTCACATTTCCAGGCTCCTTCTATTTCATTTTTTGAGGAGGAGGACCCATCCAAGGCAGCAAACTTATCCTCGTCATCTTCGGCACCCAGCGGTGGCTATGCTCCGGCAAACATCGGCATGGCTAATGGATTCCTCCCTTCGGAGTCCATTTAGGGGGAGGTTTACATAGTGCAGTAGGATTAGATGTATAGAGTGGCCCCCTTTTTTGGCATTTTTGGGTGTAGCAGTTTAGTGGATATTATAGGTGGATGATTAGTACATGCAAAGTCTCGTGGGGACCAGCTAAGGTTCTAATTATAGAGACAGGTCGGTTTTATTTTGTATTAGCAACTTCATTGTTATACCCTGTATTGTTTTATGTATTTTTGGAAAACATGGAGACAGACATCTATATACATATATATGATGCAGTCAGATAGTTTTGTTTATTCAGCAGATTTTATTTATTTATTTATTTTATTATATTGATTATGTTCGGCGTTTACCCATTAATTATTCTACAGCCGAAGGAAATTAAAAGTGAACAGTTAACTCTTTACGGGTAATTAACATTGAATAAAAAATGAAATTTAATTAGATAGTGATACGTAATAACTTATTAGGTAATATATTATGACTTAAGTATAGTATTTTGTCTAGTAAGGTGTTACATTTTGGTATCAGAGCAGTTTTTCTAAATATAGGCCTGAGGATTGGACTGACTATGCTTCGCATATGCTTTGTGTTCCTTATATATTACCATACACTGAGTCTTGTCCATATGGATAGGATGCATGTGAAGGAATTGCCTAACCATATGTTGTTATTTACTAGCACATTAGACTTAGCATTGAGCCTGATCAACTCAATCACTCTCGTTTTGTGTGTTCAAAACTTGATGGCTTTCGGAAGGCGGGGTAGGCCACGAATAGATTCTGCTCAGGAGGAATCTATTGAGTTCATGATCAACTCAATCACTCTTATTTTGTGTGTTCAGAACTTGATGGCTTCCAGAAGGCGGGGTAGGCCACAAATGGATTCAGCTCAAAAGGAATTTACTGAGTTCATGAATACGATGCGGGAGATGGCATACGCCATGCACAAACGAGCAGCTGCGGCAACCCAGATAATGGACCAAATAGGAAGGCAGCCTGAGGTTGGTCGTGGAGGGAATTCTAATGGTCTAGGAGTAGATCTAGAATATCTCAAATTTGCTGAGTTCAGAAAAGCTAACCCGCCCAGCTTTAGAAGAGCCTTTGATCCTAATAAGGCCGATGAGTGGGTCAAAGCTATGGAGAAAGTATTCTCTATTTTAGGCTGCACCAACCGCCAAAAGATGACCTTTGCCACCTACATGCTGGAAGTGAACGCAGAATTCTGGTGGAATGACGTATGACAGTTACTAGAAGGATCCCAAATAGAGATCACTTAGGAGGTATTTCAAGACACATTCTATCAGAAGTATTTTCCTGCCTCAATCCACAATGCCAAAGAGCTAGAGTTTATGCACCTCCGTCAAAGGAACGGTAGCATATCGGAGTATATTGCTAAATTTGAAGAGTTGAGCAAATTTTTTATAATTTATCAACGAAACCCCGATGAGATTTGGAAATGCATGAAATTTGAAGGCAGACTGGGAGAAGATATCCTTACCACTGTAGGACCGATAGAGATAAGAGATTTCCCTACTCTGGTGAACAAATGCAGATTGGTGGAAGATTATAATAGGAAGTTAGCTACTGTGAGATCAGTTAGCAGTAACTTTAAGAAAGGATTGGAACACATGATCTAAGGTTTAAACCTAACTCTCAGCCACAGAAAAAGTTTCAACCAACAGACAATAAAGACAAGCAACCCCAGAAGCCTTTTGTAAACCAGACTTGCAGCCAATATGGAAAGAATCATGGCAACTGCCTATGCTTGGCAAGTCAAAATGTCTATTTTGGATGTGGCAAGCCAGGCCACAAAATCTATGAATACCCGGCCAGAAACCCTCAGCCGACTCCCAAGCCACAACGCCAGGGAAGAGTTTTCACCATGGACGCACAAGAAGTCGAAAGATCTGAAGGTTTGAGTCAGGATACATGCCAAGTGAATGGTAAGACCTTGACTATGTTGTACAATTTAGGTACTTCACACTCTTTCATTTCTCATGATTGCATGTTAGCTTTGTAATTGCCTATTTTTCAATTAGCCTATGACTTGCTATTTTGTACCCCTACAAGTGAGCCTGTTAAGCCCAATCATATTTTTCTGAATGTCCCTTGTCAGATAGGAGATCAAACTTTTTTAGCAAATTTAATTTGTCTACCCTTATCCGGACTTGACATTATTTTGGGTATGGATTGGCTCTCTGCTAACCGAGCCATGTTAAAGTGTTCTAATAAATCTAGGGTGCTTCCCTCTGCTTCACCTTTTGAATCAGTAATCCCTATAAACCTTTATTTAAGCTCTTTAGCAATACACCAGTATGGGAATAAGGGTCAAAGGTACATTTCGTTATCAGCCATTGTAACGGAGGTTGATCAGAAGTTAGACAATATTCCAGTTGTTAGGAAATACCTCGATGTGTTTCCTAAGGATATCCCAGAATTTCCTCCGGAAAAGGAAATCGAGTTCACCATTGAATTGGTACTAGGAGCGAGACCGATATCCATAGCACCGTACCGAATGTCACACCCTTGGAGCTGACCGAACTTAAAAAGTAGATTGAAGAAGTCCTGTAAAAGATTTATTAGGCTAAGTGCATCACCATGGGGGCCTCAGTCCTATTAGTTAAGAAGAAAGACAGGGGCATGCGACTATGTGTGGATTATAGACAGTTGAATAATGTGACGATTAAGAATAAGTATCCATTGTCAAGGATTGATAACCTTATGTATCAATTACAAGGGGCTATGGTATTTTCCAAGATTGACTTACGGTTGAGGTATCACCATATTCGGGTTCGAGAAGAAGATATTCCGAAGACGGCATTTTGAACTAGCTATGGATACTATGAATAACTGTGATGTCTTTCGGGTTGACGAATACGCCAGCAATATTCATGAATTATATGAATCAGATATTTCAACCATATCTAGACAAATTTGTGGTGGCGTTCATTGATGATATACTTGTCTACTCGAAGATGAAGTCGGAGCATGCAGAACATTTGCGGCTGGTTCTGCAGATTTTAATAGAGAAGAAACTCTTTGCCAAGCTATCTAAATGTGAATTTTGGATAAAAGAAGTAAAATATCTCTGCCATATGGTATCCCATGGAGGAATTTCTGTAGACCCCAATAAGGTAGAAGCAGTATTGAATTGGGAACGACCAACGACAGTTACAAAAGTCGGGAGTTTCTTGGATCTGGCAGGATACTATAGGAGATTTGTTAAAAACTTTTCTTAGATAGCTCTGCCCCTAACGAAATTAATCAAGAAGAATGCTCCATTCCAATGGAAGCCTGAGTGGAAACAAAGTTTCCAGGACTTAAAAGAAAAGTTGATGACAGCCCCGGTGCTCACACTGCCAAATCCCCATGAACCGTTCGAAGTTTCTTGTGATGCCTCCAAAAAAGGGTTAGGATACGTGTTAATGCAAAATAAGAACATGGTCACGTATGCTTCCAGAAAATTGAAGACTCATGAGAGAAATTACCCGACGCATGTAACGTCCTATTTTCGACTTCCGATCCCATCCAATATTGAAAATTCCGAGTTCCGAGTTTGTCTTATAATTCCGCTTCCGACCTCAGCAGTATCTTCGACTTCCGATTTCCTTCCAAGGCCTACAAGGGATTTATTCCGATTTCCGACCTCATGCATGTAGCTTACGATTTTCGACCTTATGCTCAAATAGGAACGAACGTGATATCCGAGTTCCGATATTAGGTGATTCAAAATAGACACGAAGTGCGACCTCTGAGTTTAACTAAATTGGATCCCGAGTTCATTACCAAGATCTTTTCTCTCGTTCCCGAGTTCCGATATCGAGTTGGAGTGCCAGGTTCTATAAATTCCGAGTTAAATGCACAGAATTTATGTTTTGAATCCTTATATCCGGTGCTATGCTTAAAAATCGATTCAAGGATGACCCCGACTTTCGGGTTTGAGTGTTTTGGTTTCACATTCTGGCCCTGACTTTCGCTTTTAAGGTAGCTGTGCCTTGCGATTTCCGGATTATGACTTCATACTCAAGTTCTCACTAAATGAGAAGATAATTACGAGTTCCGACTTCATCCAAATAGCTATGCATGAATTCCGACTTTAACAATCTAACGAGTTCCGATGTCACATTCTTATGCGCTGGCAGCGAGTTTCACTTCTAAAGCGACGTGGAGAGCATTTTTGTCACACAAGAAGGAGACATGGCTGAATTTTACCCACAAGAATTTCACCCAATCAAAGCCACATATCCTAACTACCACTTCAGAGCCTTGTGTATATATATCCTCCTCCTGCCTCTTCAGCCCCACTCTTCCCACGTTGTCTTCTCTTCCTCAATTCAACCCTCTTTTCTCTTCTCCACTCCATCCAACTCTCATTTCAGCTACCAACTCAACAAGCTTAACCTGATCATAAAGGTAGAGGTTTTCTTCTTGTTTGACTTTTTGACTCTTGGATGATTGATGGTGATTTAAATCCTTAATTTTGATATGTTGATTGATTGATTATGATGAATTATAGCTGGTTTATTGGCTGTCTATGAGATTAAAACTGGATTAGACACAAGGAAGGATGAAGATAGGAAGGGTTGAGAGGCTGGAAAACTCAAAAACCCTCGGCAGTCCGTACAGCGGAGTGTACGACTCCGCCTCCCGCCATTCAAAATTTATGAAACCATTTTTACGTAAAACTAGACACCCAGAGCTTTCTACACATATATCATATAAGACTATTGGAGTGATATTGAGAGAGATATGAATTTTTGAAGTTCGACCTAGGAATCAGAACATCCATCCAGGCAGTATGGGTTGAGAAGGGTGTAACTCACCCTATACAACTCCAAATCGAGTGGAACCAATTTTGTTAGAGAGCTTACACACAGGGGAACACCCCAATATAAGATTCCGATTTTGTTACCAATTCAGTTGTTCCCAGTGATTCGAAGAAGTTACCCTATGTCCAAACCGGGTCAACACAGGGCAGTTCAGGAAGGCTAAGTTTCGGGGCTTGTAACTCGAGCCCTACTAAGGCAAATGAAATGGAACTTTTTGTATCTGAAAATTTGTTCTGTTAGCTTTAATATGAGGCCAATTTCATATGATTTGAGCCAATTTTCGATTTTTAGTAGATTTTTACTTCTAAGTGTGCAATTCTGGCCACCCACAGGGCAGGCCGGGATAAAACCCGAATATCTTGAGTTATGGTCATCCAAATCAGATGGGACCAAAGAGGTTAGAAAATAGACACATAACACTTCAACATATCCAAAATTTAGGTCCAAACGACCCAAATAGAAATTATGACATAATTTACAAGAACCGGGTTGTATACAAGCAGTGAGGTAGTAAGCATATTCTAAAGTGCAATACTTATATCTTGAATTGAGGATTGAAGCATGAATGAAATATGTTGATTTATGTATGAAATGAAGTGTTTCTCTTGACAAATTGATATGCTAAATACTGGCACTATTCATGGGGAAGCGGACACGTTCCGTTATGCCGTCGAAATTGCGGTAAAGCTTATGCATGAATTATGAGATACATGTAGAGGCATGTGCATTTCCAAGAAAGCTATGAAAGCTATGTTATGATGAACTCAAAGAACATGTTATGATGAGATTTCCATGCTACTTGGGCCAGCCCCGGATAAAAAGTTAAGGGGAATAGATCGGTGGGAAGGTCGGGGAAAGTAAACCCGGCATTCCTGTATAGGAACGAGGTCGATCCTAATAAGCAGACTATTACCCAGGAGTCTAAAATGGCCAAGAACTCCCAAGGGACCAAGTGATGAAAAATGATGAAAAGTAAGAGGAAAAGTTATGAAGAATGAGATTTGCATAATTACATCAAGTGCATGGCTGTATTTAACATGTCATTGCATACTGTTTGTAGTTTGTCCGTTGTGTTTACTTGTGGTTGTATATACACTATCTTGCCCCTTTGTCCTATGTATTAGTGTTGATGGTTTATTCTGTTTCTTATGTTATTTAAGTAAAATTGAACCTTGCCTCGGACTAGACATTTTCTCAACCTTACTAAGTATATGTAGTTAAGTTTAATCTCATGTTTTAAGAAAATTTCATAAAACCCGAGGCAACTGAGAATAAATGCGAGGTCAGTATACACTATATGCAAACCCTACTGAGAATTTTTCCAAGTTCTCACCTCGCTTCGCATTTCCGCCTCATTCTCAGACGTGGACGATGGACACGACAGCTACCCTTTTCGTTGAGATTCCAGACTTGCAGCTCCACCATGATCTGGCAGTAGGCTCATTGTATATAGTCGGCTCTTGCCAGTTTCGCTTGTATCTATTTAGTGATAGGGATTTTACTGTCCCCTTACATCATCCTGCTTTTGATCCTACCACCCCATACTTTGAGGTCCCGTTGTACGCGGCACATCCTCCACCAGCGCCGCACTGCAGGACTGTAGAGCCCTCGCCGACTCGCAGACTGAGTCACCTCCGCAGTAGTACCGCACATCCCGCTCGCCACCCGAGAGCGACCCCTCGGAGGCCACCGCTCATCTTCCTCCTCCTGGATCGCTTCGACTACTCACGAGCCGGGCCCGGTGTGGCGAAGGGCTACCTGACTAAGTAGGTCGACCACAGCCGTATTATGCAAAGATGACCCTGTTTTGGTAGTATGCGGCTTTGGGTCATACAAGCAGTGATAGATTTGAAATGTCCACTGAGGGCCATGTAGGATCGGATCGACTAACATGGGTCTTGTGTTTCTTTTTGGTACCCGACCCCACTTATGTATCCCATTTTGAAACTTGTCTGTAAATCAAAACAGTGGTTCCCGTCTATATATATATATACCTATATACAGTTGATAGTATGTGTGTTATTTATGCTTACTGTGTGGTTATAACGAAATAAACTCTATCACGTTCATTGTATGACATCCCATTTCCCCCAAATGATTCGGATAAATGAAACGTAAATAGAATATTAACACAGTAACACAAACTACTTAATTTCTTGCTATGACTTAAGGCATAACATTAAATAAGTAGGGTGTTACAACACATGACCTCGAGTTAGCGACAGTGGTATTTGCTCTGAAGATATGGAGACACCATCTCTACTGAGTGAAGTTTGAAGTATTTTCTGATCACAAAAACTTGAAATACCTTTTTGATAAGAAAGAATTAAACGTGAGGCAGCAAAGGTGGATGGAATTTCTTGAAGACTATGAGTTTGAGTTAAAATACCATCCTGACAAGGCAAACGTGATGGCAAATGCCTTAAATAGAAAATCTTTAATTGTGACATGGATGATGATCAAGGAGACGGAACTTATAGAGAGCTTCCGAGACCTCAACTTGGGAATCTCTATAACCCCTTATGCTATTCAATTAAACTAAATTAAGATAATCAGTGATTTTAAAGACCAAACAGGTACAACAACGGGATGTCAACTTTCAGCATACAGTACAATTGGTGCAATCCGGAAAGCTAACCAGATTTATTTCAGATGTAGAACATGCATGGCAATATCAAGGAATGATATACATGCTTAAGGAGGACATCCTTAGGAAAAGGATCTTGGAGGAAGCCTATAAGGATAAGTTCACTATGCATCTCGGCATTAACAAGATATATCAAAATCTCAAGAAGATGTTTTGGTAGCCAGACCTTAAGATAAATCTAGCGAGTTTTGTGAATAAATGTCTAGTCTGCTAGAAAGTAAAAATAAAGCATCAAAAACCAGCAGGAACTTTACAACCCTTAGAGATTCCAGAATGGAAATGGGAGAGCATTTTTATGGACTTCGTAGTGGGCTTACCAAGGACACCTTCGGGATATCATGCTATATAGGTCATAGTGGATAGACTAACTAAGTCTACTCACTTTTTAGCCACTCGAGCAAATTATCCTTTAGAGAAGTTAGCCCAATTGTATATTCGGGAAGTGGTGGGTTTACATGGCATTCCTTCAACCATTATGTCGGATCGAGATCCAAGATTTGCCTCATGATTTTGGGGATCATTCCAGAAAGCGTTCGACACCAGACTCTATCTAAATACTGCGTACCATCCGCAAACTGATGATCAGATTGAGCAAACTATTCAGACTTTGGAAGATATACTGCAAGCATATATCTTAGAGCAACACAAGAACTGGGATCAATATTTACTGTTAGTCAAATTCACATATAACAATAACTATCATGCAAGTATCAGCATGGCTCCGTACGAGGCATTATACAAACGCAAATGTCAAGCTCCGCTTTGTTAGTATGAATCAGGGGAGCATAATCTGCTAGGACCGGAACTAGTCAAGCAAACTACAAAGCAAATTAAAAGGATCCGTATACTTACAGCTCAGAGCCGTCAAAAAAGCTATGCAGATGTCAGGAGGAAGCCATTAGAGTTTCAAGAAGGAGACCATGTGTTCCTAAAGATCACACTTATAACCGAAGTAGGTAGAGCTATTAAAGTTAGAAAACTAAGCCCTCGCTTTATAAGTCCTTTTCAAATCTTGAAGTGAACAGGGCCAGTTGTATATCAAGTCGCCTTACTTCCGCATTTGTCAAACCTCCATGATGTTTTTCATGTTTCTTAACTCAGAAAATATCAGTCTGACCTTACTCATTTCTTGGAACCTAAATCAATTCAGCTAAGGGATGACTTAACTTTTCATGTACCCCCAGCACGGATAGTGGACAAGAGCACCAAACATCTTCAGAATAAAGCTGTACAGTTAGTGAAGGTAGCATAGGGAAACAAAGACTTAGCGGATTATACATGGGAATTGGAGTTAGATATGAGGAAAGAGTAACCTAAATTATTCTCATGTGCTAAATTTTGAGGACAAATTTTTTTAGGAGGGTAGTAATGTAATGTCCAAAAAATTTTATCGATTTTAACCAAGTTGTTCGATTTTTATCAAATGATTGAGATTAATTAGAATTCGATCTAGTATTAACTTAAAGTCAATTAAGTCTGATTTAGGAGGATTAGATATGATGGAATTAGATTAGAAATACAGGAAACATCATAGGATTTTTCTAAAATCGATTTACCGATTTAAAGGAAATCGGTAAGATTCCGGTATTTTAAACTGTCAGAACCGAACCAATAGAACTTATACTATGAGAACCTTAGGATGGATGGCCAAGATTTTGCCAACAAACCGTCACAAGTGGCACCACAAACAACCATGAAGAGGACAGGCAAGCTAAGTTTGAATGAGGATTGAAGTCCACCAATCATATGATAGTTTCCTTCAAAAGTTTTCAATTTTTCCCTTCCTACCCCTTGCAATTTTTGGCCACTATATGCAGCTGACCTTTATCCTTTTTCTTCTATCTCAACTCATCTTCACTCTATTTCCATCAACTCTTCAAGCTACATTAAGATTTCTTCAACTCACAGCACAAATCTAACAAGAATCACACCTAAGAAAGGTGGGAAATTTAATTTCTCTTCTTATTCTCTTGGATTGGGGCTGATTTGGGTTTCTCTTTATTCCATGATTTTGATCTTATTTTGGATAGAAATGAGAGTTATGGTTGATTTTGCATGTATGTGATGATTAGAATTGAAGTTAGAAGAGAAAAACTTGAAGACAGAAAGAAGCAAGGTGATATTGGGTGAAAAACCCTATGGCATTCATATATTCATCTTGTAAGGACTAAATTATCGCCATCAAAACTTAATGGATCTATTTTTACATGAAACTAGACATTTAGGGCTTTCCAACCATATAAATTATAAGGCCATTGGATTAGTATTGAATGAGTTATGAATTTTTGAAGTTTAGCCTGAAATTCTAGGTGCTTTTCTGGGTAGTATGAGTTGAGAAGGTACAACTCACCCTACAAATCTCCAAATTGAGTGCCACCAATGCTATTTGAAAGTTAACATGTAGTTGAACATTCAAACAAAATTTTAGAGTTGGATTCATTTCCAAATGTTTCCAATAAATTGATGAAGTTGCCTTAAGTTCAAACTAGGCTGGAACAGAATAGTTCAGAAGGGTCTATTTACGAGGCTTATATCTCGTGTTATACTTTTGAAAATGAGGTGCAACTTATTTCAAATAAAATTTTGTTTTGTTAGCTTTAATTTGATATAAGTTTTATATGATTTACTTAGGTTTCTATTTTTAGTAAATTTTTACTTTTGAGGGCGCAATTCTGGCTAATAGTAGAATAGACTGGAATAAAATTCAAATAACTTGAGTTACACAAACCAAAATGAGATGAGACCAAAAGGGTTGAAAACTAAACACATTGAGCTATAACATATCCAAAATTTAGGTTTAAATGAGTTGAATAGAAGTAATGGTGAGTTTTATAAAACTTGGGTAGAAGGGGATAGGGTGAGCAAAAAACCCTATTGATATTCCTGTTGATTTTGACACACCATATAATTGATATTGTTGCCATAACTTGCTATTTTATATTGAATTGAATGCTTAATTGATTTTACTGATAGCCTGGTACTATTCACGGGAAAGTGGACTCGATCCGTGATGCTGTTGAAATTTCGACGACGAATTCATATACCTTATGAAATATTTGTATGAATACATGATGCTCAAGTAAGATAATGTTAGTTGTGTATGCAATTTATGAAAGATATAAAGGATTCCATATTACTTGAGCCAACCCCTGAATAAGTTTAAGGGAAATAGATCAGTGGAAAAGTCGGGGGAAGTAAACTCGGCAATCCTGTATAAGAACAAGCTCAATCTTGAAAAGCAGACTATTACCTAGGAGTATATGGCCAAAGACTCCCAGGGGACCAAGAGTGGAAAATAAAAGTTGCATAAGTTCAAAAATCTCCAAAGGCTACATGCATTTTTCCATTTCACATATATATGCTTTGTTTATGAATTTCTAAGTTAAGGTTATAGTTAACTGTATATTCCTTGTGTTATATTACTATTTGTCTGTGGTTACTATTTTAGCTATGTTAGTGTGCCTGTTAAATATACTTGTGTTGCTCTAATTTAAAATTTAGCTTTGTTTCAGGTTCTATTTTCTATAATTTAAATTAAGTTGAATATTATTATTATATTATATCATTTAAAATTAAGAAAAATCGAAATAACTGGGAATGACGGCGATGACAGAAGTGCATAGAAATAGGATTCCTACAGAGAAATTTTCATTTCTCACCCTACTGTATATTTCCGCATCATTCTCAGATCATGGTGAACGCGGTGACCTGCATCCTCTACATTGAGCTCCCTGACCTGCGTATCCACCTCGATCCGTTTTTAGATTATATATATATATATATATATATATATATATATATATATATATATATATATCTGATAGCTGTTAGTTCCGCTTCTACTTCTTTTTCCGTAGAGATTTTACCGTCCCACTAGCTCACCCACTTTTCGACCCCTTCGCATCTTATATTGCCATTCCGCTCTATATGGCTCATCGCTTCACACCTCTAGCAGCAGCAGTAGCCCTCGCGACATCACCAGCGGCTTCACCTCCCCTAGCTCCTTCTATTTTATTTTCTGAGGAGGAGGACCCATCCGAGGTAACGAGCTCATCCTTGTCATCTTCGGCACCCAGCGGTGGCTATGCTCCGGTAAACGCTGGCATGGCTAATGGATTCCTCTCTTCGGAGTCCATTTAGGGGGAGGTTTACGTAGTGCAGTAGGAGTAGATGTATAGAGTGACTAGCTACGGTTCTGATTATAGAGACAAGCCGATTTTATTTTGTATTAGCGATCTCATTGTCATACCCTATACTATTTATGTACTTTTGGAAAACATGGAGATAGACATCTATGTACATATATATGATGCAATCAGATAGTTCTGTTTATTCTGCAAATTTATTTATTTATTTATTTATTTTATTATATTATTTCTGTTCGGTGTTTACCCATTAATTATTCTACAACCGAAGGAAATTAAAAAGTGAACAGTTAACTCTTTACGGGTAATTAACATTGAATAAAAAATGAAATTTAATTAGACAATGACATGTAATAATTTATCAGGTAATATATTATAACTTAAGTATAGTATTTTCTCTGGTAAGGTGTTATATAGAGGTCATCATGAGAATAAGGAGTCTTGCCATATATGTCAAACTTCACGATATACTTAGTATCCTGACATCAAATGTGAGTTTGAATCTTCCAAGAAACTTAATAATGTTCCTGCTAAAGTTTTGAGATACTTTCCCTTAATTCCAAGACTCTAAAGGCTATTTGTGTCTTCAAAGACGGCCAATACGCATAGGTGGCATGAAGATGAGCGTTCAAAATATGGAAAATCGAGACATCCTGCAAACAGTCAAATGTGGAAGGACTTTGATAGTGCTTATCCTGATTTTGCAAATGATGCTCGCAGTTTAAGGCTTGGCCTAGCTAGCGATGGATTCAATCCTTATCGGACTATGAGTATATCTCACAGTACATGGCTTGTGATGTTAATGGTATATAACTTACCTCCATGGTTGTGCATGAAGCAAGAGTATTGCATATTATCCTTGCTAATCGCAGGGCCAAAATCGCTTGGAAATGATATTGATATTTACCTAGAACCATTAATTGAAGAATTAAAGATGTTATGGGATTCGGGAGTAGAAACATATGACGCTTCAACTAACCAAACCTTTCAAATGCGGGCAGCTCTTTTATGGACCATTAGTGATTTCCCTGCTTATGCTATGTTGTCTGGTTGGAGCACTAAAGGAAAGTTGGCTTGTCCTTGTTGTAACTACGGGACTGGTTCAACTTATCTAAAACATAGTTGAAAGATGTGTTATATGGACCATCAAATTTTTTTACCAATGGATCATCGATGGAGATCTAATAAAAGGTCTTTTAATGGAAATACAGAATTTAGATCTCCACCACAAATGTTAAGTGGAATGAAAATATTTGTGGAATTAGGAAAGTTTGATAATGTGTTTGGAAAGTGGCAAAAGAAAAACAATGATGGTCCATGGAAAAAAGGTCAATTTTTTTTCCAGCTACCATATTGGAAGCATAACTCCATGTGCCATAACCTTGATGTGATGCACATAGAGAAAAACATATGTGATAATATTATTAGAACTCTTTTGGATATTTTTGGGAAAACAAAAGATTATGCAAATGCTCGTTTTGACCTAAAAGACATGGGCATCAGAAAACACCTTCAACCAAAAGAGACAAATGATGGAAAGACTGCTAAGTTTGCAAAAGCTTGTTATTCTATGACAGCTATAGAGAAGTCTATATTTTGTGGTGTTTTGAAGTCAGCAAAATTGCTAGACGGTAGTGCGTCAAATATCACTTGCTGTGTTCAAGTCAGCAAAAGAAAAATATCTGGTTACAAGACCATGATGCTCATTTCATGCTGCATTACCTCTTACAAATTCCAATAAAAAGCATAATGCCTAATCATGTTAGTATCCCTTTGATCCGGCTTTGTTCTTTCTTTTGATTCTTATGTCAAAAAGTTATTACCCTAGAAGAATTAGATCACTTGGAAACAGAGATTGCAGAAACACTTTGTTAGTTGGAGAGAATTTTTCCACCATGTTTTTTCAATATAATGCTTTATTTGCCTATTCATGTAGCAAGTGAAGTGAGATTAGGTGGCCCAGTTCAATTTCGATGGATGTATCCTGTAGAAAGATATATGTGTAAGCTAAAGTCTTATGTTCGCAATAGAAGTCGTCGAGAAGACTCCATTACAGAGGCATATTTAGCTGAAGAATGCTTGACATTTTGCTCAAGATATTTGCATGAAAGTGCATAAACTATGTTGAATAAGTCTAGCAGAAACGATGATGAATGCAATAATGAGGTTAAGCATTTGATCTTTTTCCTAACAAAGGATGTCCCATAGGAGGGAAAAAGAAAGGTGATCTAATTTCTCTAGATCAAAAGTCACTAACTCAAGCACACAGATATGTCCTCATTAATTATGATGAAGTACAAGAATATGTTAGGTACCGTGACATGCTCAATATCTTTTTTTTTAATATGAATTAAAATTATATTTATGCTAACACATAAATTTTCTGTACCAAAGAGAGCATGAGAATGTCATTGAAATTCAAGCTAGAAGAACCAAGTGGAAGAAAGCAAAAGTTCAAAGCCAAGGCTTTGTTGAATGGTTTGAAACTTGTGCTCTGGAGGAGGATACTCCTAACTACATTAGATCCTTGTCTAGAAGGCCTAATTCAGTTGTGAAAAAATTCAATGGGTACCTTATTAATGGGTATCGATTTCACATAAGGCAGCGTGATGCGAGACGAAAGACTCAAAACAGTGGTGTCACATTAATGGCATTAACAACAAGCGTCGCTAGCTCCAAGGACGAGCACCCAATCACAACAAATGTAGCTTACTTATTATGGAAGAATAAATGACATGATTGAATTAGATTATTATGGACATTTTAAAGTTGTGTTGTTTAGATGCGATTGGTTTGAAGCTCAAGAAGACATATTTGGACTTACATATGTTAACTTCAATAAAAGATGTTACTATGATGATCCCTTTATTCTTGCATGTCAAGCATGCCAATGGTTCTATATCCAAGATCCCTTTGATGAAAACAAGCATTATGTCATGAAGACAGTTCCAAGAGACTTGTTTAGGATCCATGATGAACTAATTTCTAAAAAAATTTATGGTAATGAGTCGTTTGACCATTTCTCAAGTCTTGTTATGCCTAATGATGATGGCGACATTGAACTTGTGAGAAGAGGCATTCCAGATACCATAATTGACATGGCTGAACCATTGCGCTATGAAAATGAACAAAATCATGGTTCAGATTTTGAAGAAGATATTTAAGATAGTGAAGCAAGTATATAGGATCTTGGAATTCTATCAACTTCCATTTTGTTAGGTAATTTTAAAATGCAAATGATTATTCCTTTCACTTATTTTTTTGTAAATATATACTTTTGGCTTTGTTCAATTTTTTTTGTTGATGTAAATGACTAAATATAATCCTTTTAATTATGGAGTAACACAAGGTTGACTGAATGCTTCGTTTTTTGTTGAAAATTTCTTGAATAGATAACTTGTTGCATGTTGTCTTCTATTTCACTGCAATTCCGGGCGGAGCTTGTAAGTTCCCATACCTTTTTAATTTTTTTGTCAACGAAGATATTTACAATGAATTGTATTCTATTTTCATGTTTTCATTATTATGCATGCTTTAGAATTATATAGATGAGACATAAATTTTGATTCTTTTCTAGATAATTTTTTTTAATCATAACATGTCAACATGGTCTATGAATTAATAGCTTAATTTGTAATAAATTAATAATAATGATGATTAAGAACTTTTTTTTTTTGGGTGGTTTTTGGTAACTTGTTTAGATCTTAGGTCTCCATCTACCTTGATAATGCCAATTTGAGTGTATGAAACAAAATCTTTAAGCATATTTCCTTTAGACTTCAACTTTTTTTTCTTTCTTATTTTTTCCTACGTATTCTCTTAGATTAGTGAGAATGGTGCGAAAAGGAGCTTGATGATTATAATTGTAACTAACTAAGGTGATCAGTTCATAGTTGATAATAATTAGCAATTGGCCAACTAGTTAGGCATGTGTATAAATAAGATGTAAGGCATTGTATACAAAAGTGGAAAAAGTAGTAATGTACTTTTGGAGTCTAGTCCTTTTGCACTCGCTCAATGAATTCACATTCAATGGCTCTTTTACAATCTTATCATATGCTGTACAAATTGTTTATGGATTTCAATTCTTAAAAGTTTAGTAGTAGCTTATTAAATCATTTCACATCCATGATTTACATTCACATTTCAATATTCATGTTTGTGGGCTTTGACCGAATCATATTTGCTTTTGTTTACCACATTGGAGGATATAGTAACTTATTAAATAAAAGTTTAAAGTGGTCTTATTAAATAGATTTGTTAGTTTATACTCGATGTTCATCTTTATTGCAAATATAAAGTATAAACAAACGTATGGATTTGAATTTACTAGGAAAATTAACTACATCCACATGTTCCTTTTACTTGCAAGCTCCTAGATAATGTTCACATCCTCTAATCATTCAGCACTTGGGGGCTATGAAAGAACCAACAATATGAAAAAGTAACTAATAATGACTATAAAATTTGTTCACTAGATTTACTAATAATGATTGTACATTTTTCTGTTTATGTTAGTTTAATGGAACTGAATTGAATAGGTAAATTAACTCCATCCATTTAAATAATTAACAATTTGAGTGAAGAAGCTACGTCAACAACTAATTAATTATACTCTCTAATTAATGCTATAACTCTTTCCATATCTCATTGTATATTGCATGATGATTATAACATTGCTATTCTTTGCAGGTTCTTCACTAGGAAAGCCACAATTCTTGCTGTTAGTCTAATTTGGTTGATACTTTTAAAATGCATATCTAGTTGAATTTTTAGTGTCTTAACTGAAATTTTACAAACTTATGATCTGGTAGATTCTTTATGAGACAAGATGACTAAGAGAGAAAGTAATAAGAACAAACCGTCAACTTTCAACAAGAAACGTGAAAGACCCAATCAGCAAACCAATTTTGATCTTGATTTTAATGCAAGATCCAGTGTTGAAATGGCTAAGATCTTCAAAATCAAACAAGAAAAAGTTCAAAAGCTTGGAAAGATAAAGTGGGTGATAGGCAGCCCTTGCAAGTTAGAGGATCTAGTCAAACGGTGAAGAAGCAGCCCATGCCTCCAAATGTACCACAAATACAAGCAACAAACATGGAAAAAAGGCGGCCTAAGAGCATGAAGATAAGGCAGCCATTACCAACCAACTTTACCCAGAAACAAGTCCTTGAATGGGAGATTCAGAGTGGGAAAGAAGTCTCCAATGGTAAAAAGAGGCAATCAATGACTACAAATGCTTCTCCAACTATGTCTAATCAGAATGACCATGGTTCTAAGGTTAAGAAGATACCTACAGTTTGTCGGCCATGTCTCTTGATGCTTTCCTTGGAAAAAAATGGTGTTTATGTAGAAGAAAATCAGTTGGTACAAGATAAAGAACAAGGAGCTAAAGATGAAAGGGTGCTTGAAGAAGTTGAAGAAGTAGATCAAAATGTGTTGTTAGATGATAACTTCATTGACCAATATGTTGAGAATGACGAAGCTGAGGAAATGAACAATAGTGCCAAAGGTATAATGTACATCATTTATTTCAACTATTATTTCTTCAATTACATGTTTCATATTATTTTGTATTGTAAAATCCTATGTCTCAACTTATGCAAAATTAGGGACAGAGAAGAAAAGAACTCGAGGAAAGACTTAATGCAAATCAATCCATGCTAGATTAGAGAAAGAGCGAGAGAAAATCATGTTTGAGGAGGGAGCAGTAGTTGGGCCAATTGACAAAAGTGTGTCTAACTTAAGCTTATTCTTGGGGATAATGGCTAGAAATACAAAATTGAGTCCATTGAACTAACTAACTTTAAGGCCATTCCAGACTGCTACATAAAAAATATTTTGAAATATGTTCAGGTATGTGTGGTGTAACGTTCGATTTCCGACTTCCGATCCCCTCTATTGTTGAAATTTTCGATTTTCGAGTTTGCCTTACATTCCGCTTCCGACCTCAATATTAGCTTCGACTTCCGACTTTGTTCCAAGGCTTACAAGGGATTTCTTCCGATTTCCGACCTCATGCATGTAGCTTACGGTCTCCGATTTAATGCATGAAGCTTACGATTTCCGACCTTAACGATCAAACAGCGAAATGTTCGATTTCCGACTTCGTCTCTAAGGCTCAAATGAACTGGCTATATTCCGAATTCCGACATTATGATTCACAAATGTACGAGATCCGATCTCGAGTTCAATGTTAGTAGCTCTCATTTCTATATCTTTTCGAGTTCCGAGATAGAAATTTTATAATTCCCGAGTTCCGACTTTAAGTGCTTGGCTTCACACCAGGCTCTGCTTTCAAGTTTCAACTAGATTGGATGTTTTCTGAGTTTCGACTTCATATACAGGAGGTTCACGAGTTCCGACTTTATAGAGCGTACGAGTTCCGATTTTGTTTCCAGAATGTGCTGGAAACTACTCCCACTTTAGGCGACGTGGAGAGTGATTCTACCACACAAAGAAGGTAACGTGGAGAGCAAGGTTGGCTGAAACTTGGCCTTATGTTTATAGGCCAATCACAACCTTCCAAGTTAACTCCCACTCATGCCTATATAACACATCCCCTTTTGATTCAGACTCTCATTCACGTTGCTTTCCTCTTCTCCTTCAGTTCTCTTTCCCTCTTGCTCACACATCCAAAACTCAAGCTAAGTTCCAGCCTTGTTCATCCAAACTCCAAGAATTCAGCACAAAACACTTAAATCAAAGGTAGGGGTTTTGATTTCTTGCATCAAGTCTATGCACTTGGCAGACTGGGCTAAATCATTTTCACCTTATTTGACATATGAATTAAATAATTATGCTTGGATTAATAGAAGATTTTGAGTTAGAAGTAGAATCAGAAGAAGAAAACTAAGAGAAGTAAATGAATAAGGGTGCTGTCTTGGTGGAGAGTCCACGGCAGTTCGTATGGCGGAGCATACGGCGCCGCCTACAATCGGTCAAATCCGATGAAACTATTTTTAGATGAAACTTGACATATAGGGCTTTCCATAGACATATCATATAAGGATTTTGGATCAGGAATGAGGGAGATATGAATTTTTGAATCTCGACCTAGGGTTTTGACTCTGGCTCTGGGCAGATTAGGTTCTTGAGGGTAGAACTCGACCTATACTACATGAAAATGAGTGAAACTAACTTTGTTGGAAAGCTTACACATAGGAGAATATCTCATAAAAATTTCAGAATTTAATAAGGTCCCAATTGCTGCCAGTTCTCCACGTAATTCGCCCTATGTCCACACCAGGCTAGAACAGGGCAGTGTAGGAAGGTCCGAATTCGAGGTTTGTAACTCGAGCCCTGCTAAGCCAAATCAAGTGGGACTTTTTCTAAACGAAACTTTGTTCTGTTAGCTTTAACCTGAGACCAACTTCGTATGATTTGAGTGAGTTTTCGATTTTTAGTGAATTTTTACTTTTAGTTGCCTGATTCTGGCCAGCCAATGGGCAGGCCGAGATAAAATTTAGATATCTTGAGTTATAGATACTGAAATTTGATGGGACCAAAGAGGTTAGAAAATAGACACATAACCCTGTAACATATGTAAATTTGAGGTCCAAATGAGTTAAAATGAAATTGTGGCATGAATTACAAAAATCGGGTTGGTTGAATAAGCTGAGGCAGGATTTCAGTCTTAATGAAATTAATATGGAGTTGAGTTCTATGTTGGAACATAAAGGTGAATTTGTGTTTCTTGTGATAAATTGATGTAATTGATTGGCTGGCACTATTCATGGGGAAGCGGACACGTTCCGTTATGCTGCCAAAATTTCGGTAGAACCCATGTACAAGTTATGAATTACATGTTAATGCATATACATTCTTAAGAAAGCCATGAAAGTTATGAAAAGAATTGTGTTATTATGCAAGTTCCATACTACTTGGGCTGACTGATAGAAAGTTAATGGGAATAGATCGGTGGAAAGGTCGGGGAAAGTAAACCCGGCATTTCTGTATAGAAACGAGCTCGATCCTGATAAGCAGACTATTACCCAGGAGTCTAAATGGCCAAGAACTCTCAGGGGACCAAGAGATGGAAAAAAAATGATGGAAAGAAATGAAAAAGTTTATGAAGGAAAGTTCAAGAATGAGTCTACATGATTACATGAATGCATGAATACTTGAAATAGTTACATCAAAATGTTTACAATTATATGTTATAATTGCTCACTGCTATGCATTTCTTTATTTCGATTACCATTCTATGTATCCGTATTAGTAATCTATGTGGTTTCTTATGTCAATGTAAAGTAAAACTGAACCTTGCCTCGGACCAGACATTTTCTTAAACTCATGAAAATGGACTTTTAAGCTTGAACACATGTTTTATAATTAAATAAAACCCGAGGCAACTGAGAATGTATGTGACGTCGATCAAAGATAACCGAACCCTACTGAGAATTTTCTTGAAATTCTCACCCTGTTTTGTGTCTCTCGCATCATTCTCAGACACTGGCGATGGACTCCACAGCCACTCTTTTTATTGAGATTCCTGCATTACAATTCCACCATGACCTGGAGTTGGACTCTTTGTACATAGCTGGTTCGTGCAACTTTCGTTTGTACCTCTTCAGCGACAGGAACTTTGATGTTCCTTTACACCATCCCCTATTCGACCCTACTACCCCTTATATTGCCGTCCCTCTACATATGGTGCACCCACATCCTGCACCTCCTCCACTGCAAAGACCGACACCGACCACCACGAGTCACCACCGCAGGCAGCCCCCGACATCCCGCTGAGTTCCGAGAGTGACCCCTCCGAGGCCACCGGCTCGTCGCCCTCTTCCTCCTCGGGACCTAGCGCAGATTACACCCCGGCCGAGCCTGGCATGGCTAACGGCTACCTGACGGAGTAGTTTAGCGACAGGGGATGTTGTACAGTATGACCCTCTTTTGGATAGCATGTAGCTTTGGGTCATGGGTTTGACTGTAGGGTTAGCAGTAGGTTACGAAATGTCCTTTGAGGACCATAGGATATTTTGGCAGATGAGGGTATTATGATCTTCCTGATACACCAGCTCCGTATGTGTTCTACTTTAGAATTTTGTACATAAACTGAAACAGTGGCTTCTGATATATATATATATATATATATATATATATATATATATATATATGTTTACACGTATGCAGTAACATTATTGTACTATGCTTATCTTGATGATATTTTATTCGGTTCGTTTCGTTTTTAATATAACAGTACGCCGTTTCGTCAATAGAGACGATTTAAAGAGAAATTAAAAACAAGAAAGGTAAGTAAAGTATCAACACGGTAACACGACCTGACTAGTTTCATGCTATGACTTAAGCATAACATAAAATTAGTAGGGTGTTACATGTGGGATTTCTTTCAATCATTTTATATGCAATAATAATATATTCTTATAACTAACATCATTGTGATATTTTTTGTAGTCAAAATTCATCATTCCCAAGGAAGGAGAAGATTGGGTACTTTTAGGAATAAGAGAAGCATGGAGGAGGCATAAAACTAATACTAAGAAGAAACATTTTACTCCTTATGACAACATTGAAGATATGTTAAAGAATTGCCCTAAATATATATATACCAATTGGTGTTTTCAAAAAGTTGATTGCTTATTGGAGTCTTCCTACAGTTCAAGTGAAATCAAAATTGTTAGTTCATTTTTAAATTTAATGTTACTTATGAGTTATATCTTTTATAACATTGTACTTCATTTTTTGATGAAATATAGAGAATCAGCAAGATGAATGTTGAAAATAGGAAGCGCAGATGGAACCATCGAATGGGGCCTGTGAATTTTGCTAGAGTTCGAAAGCATGTAGTATTAATTAAGCTTAAAAATTTGCCAGTGTTACTCATTGTCGAATATTTTATGTACATGTGTCAAATTTGTTGAAGCGTTTGGCCAATGAGACTAATGAGGATGTCACCCAAGTGGATATATTCGTTGTAACGTGCATGGGAGCTAAAGGAAAGGAATTGGATCTTGAAATTAAGAGTGCAATTGTAAGCTATATAATGTGAAGTTTTTGTAGGTCTATTATTGAAGTGTTACACTATAATTTGATAAGTGCTGTATCTTTTTTGTAGGATGATGTTCAAGAACAAATTGAAAACTTTGGAAAGAATCCTAGTGAAGCCTTTCAATCTGTGTTTGGCAAGGAAAAGCTAGGGAGAGTTCGTGGATATGGGAGAGGTGTCACCAAAACTAGTTTAAAAATGAATGGTGAGATAAATGCTTTAAAGCGCAAGCATGCTGAAGAACTATCAACCTTGAAAGCTGAGATGGAGCAACAAATGGATAATAAGATGGAGCACATGAAGAAACACGTGTTCGAATTAGAAAATGCAATGAAGGTTTTGCTAGAAAGAGCCAGCCCTGCTACGAACTTGGATGACTTGGTAGCCTTAATGCCCTCGCCAATTGATGCAAATAGTGCACCAAATGGGGATAAAAATGGTGTTCCAAACTCCTCTACAACAAGACATAATCCAAACCAAGAGTAGGTAATAACACATTCCAATGTTTTCCTAACCTAGTTCAAATAAACTTTTGTTATCGATAATATCTTGATAATTAATTGCTCTTGTTGATCTCGATACAAAATTTAGCTATTTATATTTGATCTATTAGCATTGTGGTACTATTGTTGTGCCTCTATTTATTTGATATCTATCCATTTGATGAGAGCAATTGGAATATTTAATTTTGTTGTTGATTTCCAGCTCCTAGGCAAGACTATATATTCATTATAAATTGATTTGCCTTTTTTTTTTTCAATCAAGCAATTCTATATAATTCTTTTTTTTTTTTCAATTGAACTTTATCTTGATGCATTGATGATTTGATTTGTTCAGATATTGGCATCAATTTCATCTTTGTTGCTCTAAAACATATTAACTCATAAGTCTCTAGTAGTATGAATAATATCAATGTGGAATAAGAGTTAAGCTTGGAGAAAATGGTTCATATTAATAGAATGAGAAAAATGCTAGCAAAGAAACACTCATGAATATGTTTTGCTGCTAATTACAACTTATGTAATTATTAGAACATATGTAGAGGTACTGGGTTTGCTACTTTTAGCTTAATATATTTGTACTTTCTTGGCGATAATTACTTAATTGAGGTTAACATATGCATTAAACTTTAAAACTTTGTTGAGGACTCACTTGTTATTTGATCTCATCTTTTTATTTTGAACTATTGGTGTTGCTTAATTTGGTCATGTAGCCTTTAGCTAATACATAATTATATTTTTGTGTTTTAAATAGGAATCTTGCTGGTATGCTTCTAGGATGAAGCAGCTGAGTATTATCTTTAGGAGAATGAAATTCAAAAGTCTAGTTTCTTTATTAGCTCAAAAAGTTCAACAAGTCTAGCTTTTGATTTGTTCAAAGTACTATGAAATCATTTTGATTAGCTTTAATTTTTCACTTTTTAATATTTTTGTTGTGTTTTGCATTAAGATTACCTTGAATTGTTAATGGCTTTTAATTTTTTTTTTCCATTATGGTGTAAATAGTAAACATCTTTTAATATAATTTATCATCTTTTATTTATTTTAATTAATTTGTTCACAAAAATTAAATGTCTCATCTCTTATATATATATATATATATATATATATATATATATATATATATATTGATTTGATAAATTTAATAGACAATGCATTATAAAGGTAAAAAAAATCTAAAATAAATTAAATAGACACTATTGTTAAAAAAGAATGAAACCATATAAAATCAAAAAAAAAAAAAAAAAAGAATCTTAAAAGCAATGATTAATATGGTTGATAAAATGTTGCCTAAAAGTGTTATCCACCTAATAAATGTTGCTTGAAGTTGTATAGGCAACACTTTCTAACATTATAGTTAGTTTAGACAAAACTTAAAAATGTTGTCTATTTATATGCAACATGTAGAAAGCATTGTCTAAAGTTTGGCATATAGGCAACGTTTTTCAAACATTGCCTATGTTGAGCATAAAAACAACATTGCTTAAATGTTGTCTATTTTCGTGCAACATGCGAAAAGAGTTGCCTATAGTTTGACGTATAGGCAACATCTTGTCAAATGTTGCCTTAATTATATGTTTATGCAACGAGTGCAAACCATTGCCAAAAACAACCCAGAGCAACTATTTAAAAACATTGCCAAAAGATAAACATAGGCAATGTGTTGCCAAAACGTACAAAAAAAAGTTGCCTATTAAAATAGGCAACGAGGGAATTGGCAACGACATGGCAACAATTGAAAATGTTGCCTTCGACTTTAGGCAACAGTTTTCAATCAATGGCAACATTTTTCAGCCCTTGCCAAAAAGTAAATTTGTTATAGTGCCTTGTGAAGTTTCTTCATTGTTGTAGGAATTTGAAGATGTCTTTCCTAAGGAGGTACCCCATGGCCTACCACCCTTGAGAGGCATAGAACATCAAATTGATCTCATTCTAGGGGCTTCATTGCCTAATAGGCCAGTTATAGGAATAATCCTCAAGAGACTAAGGAGATTTAAAAGCAAGTTAAAGACTTGATGCAACAAAGGTGGATGCAAAAAAGCTTAAGTTTATGTGCAGTTCCATCCATTCTAGTAGCTAAGAAAGATGGAATTTGGAGGATGTGCACTAATTGTAGAGCCATCAATAACATGACAATAAAGTATAAACATCTCATTCCTAGATTAGATGATTTGTTGGATGAATTGCATGGTGCCAGTGTGTTTTCTAAAATTGATCTTAAAAGCGGATATCATCTTAGAGAAGGGGATGAATGGAAAACTACTTTTAAAACCAAATATAGATTGTATGAATGGTTGGTCATGCCCTTTGGATTAAGAAATGCTCCTAGTACCTTCATGAGATTGATGAATCATGTGTCAAGGGAATACCTAGGAAAGTTTGTGTGGTTTATTTTGATGACATTTTGATTTACAACAAATCCTATGATGATCATCATGTGCATTTGAGGAATGTTTTGGAAGCTCTTAGGTGTGAGAAATTGTATGCCAACAAGGAAAAATGTATTTTTTGTACAGATCATGTAGTTTTTGTTGGTTTTGTTGTTAGCTTACAAGGAGTGTAGGTTGATCAAGAGAAGATGAAAGCTATTTAAGAGTGGCCAATTCTTAAGAATGTTAGTGAGATAAGTAGTTTTCATGGTTTAGCTAGTTTCTATAGGAGGTTTATTAAAGATTTTAGTACATTGGCTGCACTTTTGGATGAAGTGATTAAAAAGCATATGGGATTTAAATGGGGTGCAAAACAAGAGCAAGCCTTTGCTGCCCTCAAAGATAAAATAATTCATGCACTTACTCTTGTATTGCCTAATTTTGCTAAATCTTTTGAGATTGAATGTGATGCATCTAGTGTGGATTGCTTATTTTAGTGAAAAATTAAATGGTGCTATTCTTAACTGTCCCACATATGATAAAGAGTTGTATGCATTAGTAAGGGCATTGCAAACATGGCAGCATTACCTTTTACCTTAGGTATTTGTGATTCATAGTGACCATGAGCCCTTGAAGTATCTAAAAGGACAAGATAAGCTGAATGAGAGGCATGCTAAGTGGGTTGAGTTCCTTGAGCAATTTCCCTATGTGATCAAGCATAAGAAAGGTAAGGCTAATGTAGCTGCTGATGCACTTTCAAGAAGGCATGCTCTATTCTTTACTCTTGAAACTAAATTCATTGGTTTTGAACATATAAAGGAATTGTATAAGCATGATCTATATTTTTCTCAGATTTATAAGAATTGTGTGCATGCTGTCCAAAATGGATAATTTAGGCATAAGGATTATTTGTTTAAAGAGAAAACGTTATGTGTGCCTAAAAGTTCCATTAAAGAGTTGCTTGTGAGAGAGGCAAATGAAGTGGGTTTAATGGGGCATTTTGGGGTCCAAAAGACTTTAGACATACTGCATGAACATTTTTATTAGCCACACATGGAGCAGGATGTACATAAATTTTGGGAAAGAAGCATTGTTTGTAGGAAGTTTAAGTCATGGACTCTATACTCTTTTGCCAATTCCTAATTTTCCTTGGATTGATTTATCTATGGACTTTGTTTTGGGACTTCCTTGGACAAAGAATGGCAAGATTCCATTTTTGTGGTGGTGGATAGGTTCTCGAAGATGGCTCATTTTCTACCTTGTAAGAAGGTGGATGATGCTTGTCATGTGGCTGACTTGTTTTTCAAAGAAGTAGTGAGGCTACATGGATTACCTAGGAGTATTATGAGTGATAGGGACACTAAGTCCCTAAGTCACTTTTGGAGGACGCGATAGGGTAAGATTAGTACTAAATTGCTATTCTCAACTACTTGTCACCCCCAAACTGATAGGCAAACTTAGGTAGTTAATAGGACTCTTTCTACTCTCCTTAGGGCTGTTATAAAGAAGAATATTAAGTCATGAGAAGAGTGTTTGCCTCATGCAGAGTTTGCATATAATAGGGCTATCTATAGCACTACTGATTTTTCTCCTTTTGAGATAGTGTATGGATTTAACCCCTTGACTCCTCTTAATTTACTGCCTATGCCTAACATTTCTATTTTTAAGCATAAAGATGTGCAGGCTAAGGCTGACTTTGTAGAAAAGCTACATGAGCAAGTAAAAGCCCAAATTGAGAAGAAAATGGAGAGTTATGCAAAGCAAGCCAATAAGGGTAGAAAGAAGGCTGTATTTGAACCCAGTGACTAGGTTTGGGTACGCATGAGAAAGGAGAGATTTCCATCTCAAAGGAAATCCAAACTCCAACCTAGGGGTAATGGACCCTTCCAAGTCTTGGGGAGAATAAATGATAATGCCTACAAGATCGACTTACCTGGTGAGTATGGGATAAGTGCTACTTTTAATGTTGCTGACTTGTCCTTATTTGATGTAGGTAATAAGGAGCTAAATTCGAGGACGAATTCTCTTGAAGAAAGAGGGGTTGATGTGATCAAGGAAGATAAAGTAGACTCAAGAAAACAAAGGTAAGGAGGAGATCCTTTGGAAGGACTTGGTAGACCAATGACTAGATCCAACTCAAAGAGAGTTAAGGAAGCTTTGGGCCAAATGATTTCAAGTTTGTTTGAGATAAAGCCCATTCAAGAAGATAATGACTCAAGACTAGTCCATTGCATTCACGTGGTTGAACAAGCTTAGTTATATCCTTGGGCTTGTTAATTTTAAGTTAGTAATAATGTAATTGGGCTTGTAATTCCATATAGTCCATCACTTGTTTTTAGCTATTTAGTCTTTTACTCATTTTTAATAAGTTTAGGTTTTAATCTTGGGCTAAGTGTTACAGCCCACTTGCTAAACTTTAGTTTATTTTATAAACCTTGTAAACACCTTTTGGAAGGGAATTTTTGGCTAATTGAAATCAGAATACTTTTTTAGTAAAAGTGTCTCTTTGGTTCTTGCTTGGAACCCTAGGTCTTATCAAGAGTTTCCAATTGCTCTTGTGATGATCAACCTTAGCTTATCAATCATCCTTGATTGTGGCGCCCTCCAACCAATACCATTCCTTATCTCTTCCATCTTTTGTGATTTTTATTTCTCCTTGATTGGATTACAACCAAAATACACTAGAAATTAGGGTTCATGGATAATGGATCATACCATCCTTAATGTATGCCTCTTTTTGAAATTTCTCTCCGCTTTAATCCAAATTTCTATCACTTTCCCTTGTACTTATTTCTTTTAGTGAACTTTCCTTTGTATTTTCACAAAGCTCTTTAATGATTTAGATAGCCATGTGAGGAGTACTAAAATGGTCCTATAAATGCTTGTTTCTCACTCAAGCACACAAGACATTCCCCATTCCTTAGCTGCCAAACCTGTCCGACAACTTTACTTCTAGTTCTTACTCTCACCTAAAACTCTTTTAACTTCCAAGTTTCAATAGCATCACATTATGCAGTTTCTCATTATTAGTCTCTTCTCTACTCTTTATAAGGTATTATCATCATGCATAATTTATGTGAAATCTACGAAATTTGTTAAATCTAATACTTTCTTGGAGAACTTTACTATTGTTCCTTTACTTTGTTTTCTTATCTGAATAATTTTTCTCTATTTAGCTTGGACCACAAATAGCAACAACTCTATGGCATTTGTTTCTTATCCTTCTTACTTGTTGTGTTGCATTTGTTTCTTATCATTCATTCTCCTTACTTTTGACTTTTTTTTTTTTTCTTGTATACAAAATGAACAAAGGATAAATTCTTAAGAGAAAAAGGGTGCTGTCCCTAAGCCAGAAAGAGAAAAGCCAAAGTCTTAAAATGAAAATGAATTTTGATTTCCAAAGTCAAGTACGGTCAAGTGCGGAATGTTGAAACAATATCAAATTAAGAAAGAAAAGATAATAGCTAAAAGCAAGAAGAATAACATCAAATCTCAAGCACAAGAAAATAAGAACACTAGAAACTCAGAAGACAACAAAAACTGAAGGGTAGAGTAGCCTACCAATGAATATAAATATGACTCAACCAGCTATGGCATCTTTTCAAAGACTGGAACGCAACAATTTGCCTAAGACTAAAACTACAACACAAGGTGAAGTGTTTAGTCAAAAGCCAAGGGCAGAATAACATAGTTGATGTAGGAAAGACCAACCTAAAGCATGCACTTAGAAGCAACACAATCAAAAGAAGGTCAAGAGAAAATTAATTTGCCCACCAATGATTTTGGATAGCTTTTTTGAAAAGGAAGGGATACAGTCAAAAGAAGACGAGCAAGATGAGTATATCCAATCACCTATTCATGAAGGTAATGATGATGATATGGCATTTGATGATCACAGTAGGGATGCAAGAGATGAGCTTGATGGTATTGATCATGGAGATAGTGATGATGGTACTTTATTTTAGATTTCTAATAACTTTAGTTCTTACTTACATTAAAATATTGAATGTTTGTTGACTTTGCAACTTCTCTAATATTGGTGTTTTTAAATATTTGGGCTGTTATATGAAATAAGGTACAATAAAGAAGAAAAAAACTCACGGAAAAACTAGATGCATAAAAATTCATGCAAGAGATGTGGAGGAGCGAGTAGAGATAACTTTTGATAAAGGACAAGATGTGGGTCCAACAAGAGAAATTGTGTCCAACTTTAGTAATTTCTTGGGCACAATTGCTAGAAATACTAGCTTCATTACCTTGTTATATACTAACTAGCAAGATATGCCTGACCACAATAAAAAAAAATGTGGGATTATGTTAATGTCAGTAAAGATTCCTTTTTTAAGATTATATTTTTTATTCAATTATTTGTTCTAAATAATAATAGTTTATATGTTTTTGGTTGCATAGTCTAAGTTTATCGTTCCAGAAGATGCAAAGACTTAGGTAATGGCTGGAATTTGTGATGCATGGAAGCGATACAAGAGATATATCAAGAAGAATCATTTTGATCAGTATGATTCCATGGAAGATATGCTGCAAAATCATCCTATGGACATACTTGAAGTTCAGTTTCGCAAGTAGATTCGGTATTGGAGTCTTCCTGCTATCCAAGTGAGATGGAATAATTTCTATATTTTACACATTTACCATTTTTAATATACTTGTGTTCTTAAAAATGAGTTATTAATATATGCTTTTTTTGTATGGGAATGCAGGCCATGTGTCACAAGAATTCTGAAAATAGAAAGAAACAAAAATGGGGGCATCAAATGGGACTTATAAATTTTGGAATAGTGCGCATGGAATTGGTATTGTTGAGGCATACTACAAACTATAGAATCCTGTTTAGAGTTTTAGTTTTCTGTAAGATAATTTATTAGTGTGGTTGTTCAAAAGATTCAAATATATGAGGAATTCTCAACTCACTTATTTGTGGAAATTTTTGTTGTAGCTACTGCCTTGCTTTGAGTAGCTTATTCAACTTTCTGCTACCTTATTCAACTTAATTATCTATAGGATACTTTTTGTGGCTATTGCTACTGCCTTACTTTGAGTAGCTTTTCTTGTTAGCTTGTTCAACTTATGCTTTGGGGTTTAGGGTTAGCTTTTCATGTTTAGCTTTGACTAGCTTTTCATGTTTAATTTTCTTTTCATATTGTAGCATGCAATCAAAGAGAACAATGAAGAGCCAACATAATCTGAGTTGTTTATTGCAACTCGCAGAAGTAAGAAAGGAAAGGAAGTTGATTCGGAAACACAAGATGTGATTTGTGAGTTACTTAAAGTATCATTATTGATCTTTGAGATATTGATGAAATTACTAATGTTATTATATTGATAGTTTCTTTTAACAGTCAGAACTTCAAAATCACCAAGATGCGGGCAAAATTGACAAGGATGCATTTGAATCTGTGTTTGAAAAGGAGCAACTTGGTCGAGTTCATTGTTATGGTAGATCAATCACAAGAAGCTATCTAAAAAATGATGAAGAAATCCTCCAAATCAAACAACAACATAATAAAAAGGTTGCAACTTTACAAAATGGCCATGATCAATTGCAGCAGAGGATGGATGGATTACGCAATTTGATGAAAGTAATGCTATAGCAAAATAATCCTGGAATGAGTGCATAAGCTATTGAAGCTTTGCTATAATCTGCCCAAATTTCTCCGCCTAATGCAAATAGTGCACCAACTATGGTAGGACGAAATGTTTCTCACTCCTCTGGATCAAGTCATATTCCAATCAATGAAAATGTAACTCTTTCAAATGCTTATCTGAAAATTCTTCTGAATGTTAAATTAGTTGAACAAGGATAATATTTATATATTTGAAAAACCAAATTCCATACATGCTATCTCTTTTTTAACCTTGGGCTATAAAACCAAATTCAATAATTTAGTTTTTTAGGGGGAAAAAAATATTGGACCATTCAATAGCTGAAAATTCTACCTTTGGTAACGGATATTGGATTTTAGCTTAGTGTATATTTTGTTTAGTGTATTGTGATTTGCGGCACCTATGTGAGTTGGTCTTTCTCTTAATGAATGGATTGTTTATATAAGTTATACGAAAAATGAGATTAATTTTTTTGTGAGGGTTGGGGATTTTAGAGTTTTGCCTCAGCTGAATTTTATAATTGTTAAAGTCATATTTTACCTCAGAGTATGTGGAGTATGTGGAATATGATTGCCATTTTAGGCATTTGGGTTGGTTTTTTTTTTTCTTTATTTGCTATTTGGATTGATATAACAGAATTGCTTGTTGCTTTACTCTCCTCGCCACATGTAACATCCTCATATAACGTTATAGGAAATAATGAAAATGTCATTGGGCAAACTTTTATTATTTACAGCCTTGCCCCCGAACATTTTTGAAAATGACATTTAGGTCCTTATATTAATCGAATTAGCAGAATAAGGTTTTAAACGAAGCAGAATCACGTAGCAGAAATGTAGAAACCCAATTCTTGGCCAATTGGGCCACAGAGGTGTCAATATGTGAAATGACGTGGGATGCCCCTAGACTTGCCCATAATTACGAAAATGCCATTAGTTACAAAAACCAAACAGAAAATATTAAAGGATTTACGAAAAAATCGAAAAGATAACAATCCCAAAGAAACAATGCAATTGCTTTGTGCTGTTAATCAATTTATTAGGAAAATAAGAGTAATTAGGGGTGAATTACAAATATTAGAGCTAAAGAAAATTTAGATGGTTGTGTAAAAGACAATGAAGAATTATTTAGTACAATGCCCGGAATTACAATACGTTCAATTTATGCCGTTAATCGATTTATTCAATTTTATTGGATAAGTAAGATTAGTTAGAAATTAATTAGAGATTGATTAGGATTTAATCACGTGTTAATTAAAAGGATTAAGTTTAGAGAAGATTAAGATAGATACATAGGAATTCTTACAAAACTATTCAATAATGATTTGCCGATTTGCAGGAAATCGGCTAAGATTCGGTATTTCAAATCACCAGAACCTGACCAATAGAATTCTACACCTGAAACACTAGAAAGAGTGGCTAAAAATTCAGCCACCATTCCCCCCACAAAGTGGTGCCATTTGCTACCACACATGAGCAGAAAACTTGGATGCATCATAGCCACCCAAAGAGCAGCCAATGAGAAGCCAAGAATCCAACTACCTAGAGTTCTATAAATGCAACAAACTCCTCCTTAATTCTTTTTCAATTTTCGGCCTCAATATACCAGGCCACTTTCTCCCTCATTTTCTTCCTCATCTCCCTCTCTTCATCCTTGTTTCTGCACCCTTCCTTCATGCCTTCACCCAAGACTTGTTTCCTCACTAGCTTAAGGTTCAGTTTTGAGGTAGGATTCAACTTCTTTGCATGATTTTATTGAATTAATAAATGTTAGGAGTACTTTCTTCTCTTGTGTAACTGATGATATATGGTGGTGATGTGATGTTTTATGGCTGACTTATCATGTTTTTACTTGGGCTGATTGAGATTTGAATGAGAAAACACAAAGAGGCACAAAATAGAATCTGTTAGGTTGAGGAACCTTACGGCGGTCCGTACGGCGCAATGAACGGCTCTGCCTACCATCGTTTAAATCCGATTAAACCATTTTTATATGAAACTAGACATCTAGGGCTTCCATACATATATCATATAAGGCCATTGGATTAGTATTAAGAGAAATATGAATTTTGGAAGTTTGACCTAGGTTTTTGAGTTTGATTTTGGGTAGACTGGGTTGTTTGGGGTAAATCTCGCCCTATACTACTTGGAATTGAATGAAACCAATTGTTTTACAAAGCTTGCACATAGAAGAATGTCCCGTAAAAATTTCAAAGTTAGATAAATCCCGTTTGTTCCCAGTGATTCAAGAAAGTCACCCTATCTCCAAACTGGGCCAAAACAAGGCAGTTCAGGCAGGTCAAATTTCGGGGCTTATAACTCGAGTCCTACTAAGGCAAACGAAATGGAACTTTTTCAAAATATTGTCCTATTATCTTTAATATGAAACCAATTTCGTATGATTTGAACTAGTTTTCAATTTTTAGTGGATTTTTACTTCTAAGTGTGTAATTCTGGCTAGCTATAGGGCAGGTCGGGATAAAACCTAAATAACTTGAGCTATATTTATCAAAATTAGATGGGACCAAAGAGGTTAGAAAATAGACACATAACACTTCAACATATCCAAAATTCAGGTCTAAATGAGTTAAAATGAATTTAAGGCTTAATTTCTAGAAACGGGTAAAGTTGAAGAATATGAGCAGGATTTTCAAAATTAAAGGATTTGGCACCTTAATGCATATATGAGTTCAACTAAAGTCTAAGTGTTGCAATTCCATGTTGGTGCTTGAAAAATTAATACATTATATTTGATCTCTTACTATGACTGACTGTCTGTTAAGACTGGCACTATTCATGAGGAAACGGATCTAATCCGTTATGCTGCCAAATTTTCGATAGAATTGTAAGGAAGTTATGAACCTTTATATGTTATGAATATGTATGTGGAAATCATGTATGCAAGGATATATGAAAGTAAGCGATGAAGTATATGTATGAGTGCATTCAGCATATCTATGCATGACTATATATGAGAATGAATGGAGATGAATATATTAAGATTGGATCCCTTCACTTGGAGGCAGTTGCACTTTGAATCCCTCCCGGTGAAGGCAGTTAAAAGGTATAATGAAGGCCCCATATTCGTAAGGAATGTAATATGGCGATCACGCTCTCATGGGGTATGACCTGGTGATCATACTCTAGAATGTGGCATGATAATCTCACACCCTAAAGAATGTGGCATGGCAATCACATTCCAATGGAGTATGACATGACGATCATACTCTGGGATATGGCAGGATGAATATATTCCTAAGGAGTGTGACATGGTTATCACACCCCAATGGAGTATGACATGGCGATCATACTCTGGAATATGTATGACAAGTAAAGAAAGTGAACTAGGAGTGTAATCCTTCAAAAGGGAAGGTGACCTAAAGTATGCTCCCCTCACCCACATGAGGCATGGCATGACCTAGCTAGTGTGAGTATAGGGGATAGGGCTTACATGAGGCATGGCATGACCCAGCTAGTGTAAGTACTGAAAATTTATGGTGGCAACGTCTATGGTATTAGCTCGATACCACTTATGTTTAGTGGGTGAAAGAAAGCAAAGAAAGTTAAAGAAAAACATCAGTGCATTTGGATGAATTCAAAAATGAGAATTTGCATAATGACATCCCATGTTTATTGATGCTGAAGCTGTTCTATCTACTTATGCTATGATTATTTTCTAACTATGAAATATTGCCAATATGACTCAAGTTCGTGAATAAAAAAGAAACTCTGCTTTGGACAATATATTTTCAACTATAAAACTAAATAGTCTATTTAACATGCTCACATTTTTCATAATAAACCAAAGCAACTGGAGATAATAACGATGACATTACCTGTGATAGTTTAGAGAATCCTACTGAGAATTAAAAATTCTCACTCCTATTTCCGTATTATCTCCAAATAGCTCGAAAGATTTCAAAGATGGCTGAAGTTGCTATGAAATAAGGTTCGCTTAGGTAACAGTAACAACTTTTAAGTGTGGTGCTATGACTTAAGTATAGTATTATACTTGGGAGGGTGTTACACCATACACCAATTTTGCACTATGAGATAGTTTGTTATGGGATGGATTTTACTTGTATATGGTGTCATACATTAAACTGTATAGATTTGCACTAACCCCTTGTATATATACTACTGGTATCATAATGAATAAGATTAGGAAGCTTTTTTCAATGTTGAAAATGATGGGTATTTGCAGTACCTCTTGTATAGGCAACTAGCCACCTTAGCTCATTCTGTATCTTTCATTAATTGCATTCATCTTGTTATGTGGCTTTGAATTTTCAAAACTGATCATGAAACAAACACTTATATGTGCTATTGTGCTAGTGTGTTGTCGTGCTATTGTTTGTATTCGCATGTGCTGACAAGATGTTAGAACAACATTCTTCTTTCTTATTCTTATATTTTTAATTTTTATTTTAATTTGTGTAGGATAATGTGAATGGTGCATTGGATGGCAATGAAGCATCTTAATCTTTGGCATTGAGGAGAGATGGATTTTGAAGATCATTATATTTCATACATTTTGTGACCTATATATGTTCCTTTTTTTTTTTCTTGTTTCTAGACTTATAATTAGACTAATTTGTTAAACTAGTTTCTAGCTACTACTTAGTTTCTAGTACTTGTGTAGACTAATATGTTAGTGTATTTATTACTTTAGATAATGTTAATGAATTATTGATGTGTCTTTTTGTTTAACGATTATTATCTTTGAATATGTATATAATTGAAAATAATTTAGGTTTAGTTAAAATTAAAATTAATATTAAAATTAAAATTAATGAATTATTATTAAATAATGAAAATTTTAAAGATAATTTTTGCTTAATGCAAAAAGTTAAATCATTTCAAAATTGTAGCAATTTTGGGAACTCAAAACAAAGTGATTATATGTCACGGTTGAAAAATGTGGGCTTTGAATAATGATAAGCGTGGCCTTTGTTTTACTTAACAGGAATGCTTTATAATTGTGGTCTTAAGTTTACAAAATAGACCACGGTTGTAAGCATGGGTTAAAGTGACAAGAAAAGGCCCACGGTTCAAAAGCATGGCAGTAAGTGAAAAACAAAGACCACGTTTTCAAAGCATGGCTATAAGTGAAAAGCAAAGACCACGTCTACAAAGCATGGCCTTAAGTTTATATAAAAGCCAATGCTTTTGAAGCGTGGTCTTAAATTGAAGGTATGGATAGCATTGACAATCGTGGCCTCAGATGCTGTTGTAAGCATGGCCATTACTACAACCAAATCCCATGTTTTTGAAGTCAATAGTGTAACACCCTACCAACTTAATATTATGATTAAGTCATAGCATGAAATTGGATAGGCTGCGTTACCGTGTTAGTTCTCTGTTTATAGCTGTATTCATTATATTATATTTTCTTTTTCTTTGACATATGTATATATTTGACGAATATACCTATGAAGCGGTGCGCTATATATTATAAACATGATCAGTATTGTAAAACGTAACAAAATTTAACAAAAAGCACTATAGAAAGGAATAAAGACAGATAGTATATCATCAGTTGTATACATACATATGTAAGTTGGAAGCCAACGCTTCAGTTTATATCTAGGTTCAAAAGTGGGTAAAGTAAAGAAATACCAAAACTCCTATTTCTGAAAAGGTAGAGACAGAAATGGCAAGAGCCAGCTATGTATAACGAGTCCAATATTGGGTCATCATGGAGCTGCACGTCCAGAAATCTCAGTAAGCGGAGTGGCCGTCGAGTCCTTCGACAGCGTATGAGAATAAGGCGGAGATACAAAACGAGGAGAGAATTTACAAAAATTCTCAGTAGGGTTCGTATATGGCGTTTAACTGATGTCACATTCATTCTCGGTTGCCTCGGGTTTTATTTAATTATAAAAAAACATGAGATCAAACTTAACTATCCATATTTAATAAGCTTAAGAAAATGTCTGGTCCGAGGCAAGGTCCAGTTTTACTTAAGACAGCATAAGAAACAGAATAGGCTACTAACAATAAAATATAGAATAATGAGCAGAACAAATGAACATGCAGCAGTATGTAAATATAACAGACAAACTGTATTCAACTTGTAGTGACTGTTCAATGTAATCATGCATTTACTGTAATCATGGAAAACTTATTCTTAAACCTTTCTTCATAAACTTATGCATTACTTTTTATCATTTTCCATCACTTAGTCCCCTGGGAGTTCTTGGCCATATTAGCTCCTGGGTAATAGTCTACTTTTTAGGATCGAGCTCGTTCTTATACAGAAATGTCGGGTTTACTTTCGCCGACCTTCCCACCTATCTATTCTCCTTAACTTTTTATCCTTGGCTGGCCCAAGTATCGTGGAGCTTTCATTATCACATATTTCTTAGGTTCATCATAACATAACATTCATAACTTTCTTGAAAATGCACATGTATTAACATGTATATCATAACTCATGCATAGATTTTTTCGAAATTTTGGTAGCATAACGGAACGTGTCCACTTCCCTATGAATAGTGCCAGTACATTAGAATACCAATTTCTCATAGAAGTTATAATATTGCATTCACAATTCATTATTGAACTCATAGGAACATTAGTCCCATTGAGGCAGAGTTATTGCCTCAACATGATTATTCAACCTGATTTTTGTAAATTAAGCCATAATTTCTATTTAACTCATTTGGATCTCAATTTTGGATATGTTAAAGTGTTATGTGTCTATTTTCTAAGTTTGGTCCCATCTAATTTTGATAACTATAGCTCAAGTTATTTAGGTTTCATCCCGGCCTGCCCTATGGCTAGCCAAAATTAAACACTTAAAAGTAAAAATCCACTAAAAATCGAAAACTGATTCAAATCATACGAAATTGGTATCATATTAAAGCTAATAGGAAAATTTTCATTCACAAAAAGTTCCATTCCATTTGACTTAGTAGGGCTTGAGTTATAAGCCCTTAAATCTGACTCCTGTGAACTGTCCTATTCTGGCTTAGTTTGGACATAGGGCAAATTTCTTAGATCACTGGGAGCAAATAGGACCATAACTAATTCTGAAATTTTTATGAGATATTCTCCTATGTGTAAGATTTCTAACAAAATTGATTTCATTAAATTCCAAATAGTATAAGGCAAGTTCTACCCTAAAGAACCCAGTCTGCCCAGAATCAAATTCAAAAACCTAGGTCGAAATTCAAAAATTTATATCTCTCTCAATATTAATCTAATGGCCTTATATATATGTGTATAGAAAGCCCTGGATGTCCAGTTTCATATAAAAATGGTTTCATCAAATTTAATTGGTAGTAGGCAGAGCCGTACACTTTGCTGTACAGACTGCCGAGGGTTTTTGGTTCTCTAGCCCTTCAGCTCTTCCTATTTTTCATTCTTTCTTGCTTCCAATTCGGTTTTGACCTCACAAACAGCCGATAACCAGCCATATATCATTATAATCATTCAATCAATACATCAAAAACTGAGAGAATAAACTACCATAAGCCATCCAAGATTAGAGAATTAAGACAAGAATTAAACCTCTACCTTTTGTTATGTGTGATTTGGCTTGATTTTGGAGTTTGGACTATCAAAACTTTGTTGAGCTTGAAGCTTTGATGGAGTTGAATGAGTGAAGAAGAGAAGAAGAGAGCTGAAGTGAGGATAAGCGAGGGCACAGAAAAATGGGTTTGAATGAGAAGAGGAGGATGTGTTACATAGGCATGGAGTGGTAGTTAGAATGGGTGGCTTTGATTGGTTGAAACTTGGGAGGTTGAAATTCAGCCAACCTTCCTCCCTTCTTGTGGCCAAAGTGGCACCACTTTTAGGGGTTAAGTGGCTGAGAACACAGTAGGGTTAAAGAGTTGAAATTCTATTGGTTCGGTTCCGACAGTGTAAAATACCGTAATCTTACCGATTTCTTTTAAATCGGTAAATTGGTTTCAAGAGAATTTTATGAAATCTTCTATACTTCTAACTTAATTCCCTCATATCTAAACTCAATTAATTGCCAATCAATTGATCCTAAATAATTATTTAATCGAATTTTAATTAATCTCAATTATTCGATAAAAATCGAACAATTGATCGAAAAACGATAAGAGGATTTCGGTGGATGTTACAAATAGCCACGCTTTTGCTGGAAATGTGGCCTTTGCTAAGGACAAGCGTGGCCATAGAGAATAGGGCACAATTTTATAAGCCACGAAAGGAGAAGCGTGACTTTAGGATTTATTTGTCGTAGTGAATTAGGGCCAGTGTGGCTCCCGCATGTCCATTCATTTACCCCACGTAGGGTGTGGCTCATCTCTGGCCGGTTACTTTGGCTACCTTATGACATATCTATCTAATCTCTGCAAGATTATTTCCTTAGATTGTCATGCCCAAAGATAATATAAGACCTTTAAGAATTAATGCAAGGTATCTGGCTATTAATTTGGGTACTCTGAGTTACTTGAGTTATTAGGGATTGTGCGAGTAATCTCACACTTTTATTTTAAAATCGAGTGTAGAAAATATCAGTTATAAGGTTATTATAGTTATTTTTGTTGTCTGCTAGTGTCATGGGCCCCATATAATTCCGAAATTGGGGTTTTTCTACTAATGCCTCTTTCGACAACTGAAATCGCTTAAGTACATCTTTGCTATTATAACATAATAATTATAATTTTGTCCTTACTTCCACTACAGTTACTTATTTGCTATTTTACCCTTGCCTCGAGCCCAGGCTTCCTTCTATACTAATCTGTATTGAGAGTCGAGAATGTTACATCCTCGTTTTACAATCAAGAACTCGATTAGGATGGAGCGTACCCTTACAAATTTTGTCAGTGTGCACTTTTACTCATACCTGTTCACCTGCAAATTGTTGGAAAAGATGACATGAGAAGGGGGATTGAATCGTGTCTTCAGTATAACTTTGAACCTAAAATTTTTTTTAAACAATTTTCTCAAGTCCAAGACTTGGAATGCGGAAGCTTCATAATTAGTGTATATGAGTAGTAGTTATGTGTATAAATATATTTGAATAGCTCAAAGACTTCCCAAATATAAAGATTTATATAACAAAGCAAACAGAGTGATGGATAAAGAATAATCACACAACGAGATTTATCCTGGTTTGGCCAAAATAAATGCCTATGTCCAATCCCCAACACTTTGTTGAGATTTGAATATCATGATAGTCTTTCTTAAGCTTCCCCAAGTTTTCATAGATGACTATTCTTTCTCTAGTCTCTCCAAGATTCACAACCAAGTAGTCTTTGCCAAGCCAGTCGAAGCTAGACGAGTAGTATTTATCCTAGCCTCTTCAAGCTCACTCAGACCATTATTGGGTCAAGTTATAAGGGTACAATGAGTGACTTCCTAAATTCTCAATATGAAAATGTTATCTATTACAATACAGTAAAGAAGATATGCTTTAAGCAGAAGTTATAATAAGTAAATTTCTAGAGGATTTAAGAGTCAAGAAGGATGAAGATATGAAACTGGTGTGATTTTTGAATTTGAACAGCGTCTCTATCTTCTTCTTCATATCCCAGCTGTCACGAACCAATCCAGGCCGTGTCCAGCGCTTAGAGAGCACGCTCCCTAGCAAGCCTCACACATCAAAATTCCACAAAATTTTGGACAGAGTTTCCTCTATATTTAGGATATTTCCCAAATATGAGTACTTATCCTGCAATTCAACAATCACACACATTTCATCGGGGATCCAGGCATTCTCAGAATGCACCCCTCAGCACGCAACACATATAAAATCAGAGTCCATAATCCAAGTCACATTTACATATCCAGTTCCAATTCATAATCAAATCCAACCTAAACTATTCATCAGGTGTACATACAATAATCAATCCACTAGTTTAATCAACCTCTAAACATAATTTAACATACTAGCAAGGGTTGGACCCTGCCTGTGGTACTATGGAGCTACAACTAAGATTACAAATGAAACAAAATACAAACAAGGCCCTTACTATATAGGGCTCACCCCGGAAGGAATCTAATGATGCTGAGCAGGGGGATCGGCTCCCAAGTCTGACCCAGATCTGAAAAGAATATAACAACCACGGGGTGAGTTTGAGAACTCAGTGAGAGATAGGACACTTTCAAGCCTCATGAGTCAATGTAAATACATGCATAAGTTTAAAATAACTTCATTCAATGAAGAAAATAGCGGAAATATCTAACAAGATAAACAGGCAGGATTCACACTTAGGTGGCCGTTCCTTCGTGTGAATCCCGAATCAGGCACGCACCCCCTTTCTAGAGAGGCCGTGAAGTACAGGCACGCACCACACTATATGTATGGCCGTGAAATATCCGTCACGCACCACCCCCTTGGGTGGCCATGTAATATCATAGTCCAAGGTGCACCAAGGCTAACGTCTACTGTCGTTAGCAAACAGATCCTGTCACAGACTTTCCTATTCTTTCTTGTTCATAAATCATGGATCTTATATCACATCAAAATTCCATTCATCATTGACTCATGAGTAGCATTTCTTAAAGTAAATGAACAATTATAAATTCAAAACAGAATATACTCAAAAGTATGCTATCTACTCACAGATCACCAGGCACAGAAAAACCTCAAATCTCCGGATCCACAAGAGTGGAGAGAAGTTTCCTTGGGAATATCTAGCATTACAACATAACACTAGGATCAATTTTGGATCATTAACACTCTCCATACCATAAATTCTCTAGTCCTAAAATCCTAGGGTTCCAAGAATTCAACTAAAGATATAAGGAATTGGAATTGCTTGGAAGGAAGAAAAGAACAATGCATAAAACTTACCTCTAGGATTTGGAATGAGAGAAGAAGAATAAGGTGAGCTCCCACTTTAAATCCATCCAAACAAGAATGAAGAAGGAGGAATAATGTGTATGGTTGATTCTGTTTAATGGAATGAGTATGGTGTTGTTGTTGTTGATTTAGTTGGGAAAATGATGGAATGAAGTTGATAGAGGTAAGGGATGGAGGGAGGAATTCTAGAGAGAAGGGAGAGAGTTGGGGTTAGAGAGAGAAGAAAAATCGAAAAATGAGGGTATGGGACGCGTCTCCGTATATATATTGGCCTGTGGTAATCGATTACCATATTTGGTAATCGATTACGGCGTGAAAACTTTTAACCCAAGGACGCACAGAGAGCCTCGTAATCGATTACCAGCTTCACGGTAATCGATTACAACATCCCAAAACATGGTTCCTTGATTCCAACAGACATCCAACACCCAAAATCATCATAAACAAATTAAACGCATCAATCAAACACGATTAACACAGACAAAAATTTGAAATACACCACGGGTGTTACACCAGCTCTATATAGACTTCTAGATGTTACTATTGGAGCTTGTAGATCTTAAACCTTGTGCCATTGATCTACTAGTCTATAACTAGAAAGAGAAGGAACAACTTTCTTTTTCAAGAAGTTAAGGTGACACGAAAGAGGAAAAGTAGCCATTTGAAGTGTTTACTAACTTTTCAGACTTATTAGTGCTTCTTTTGCAGCTCCTCAAATCATATTTGACCTTTTGAATTTCTTAGTGAAGCATATGAAAAAAGCTTTCAAGGTGTGATACTTTGTGAAAGATCATCCTTCTTAATCAAGTCATCCTTCTAAATGAGGCGTGATCCTTCCCGATGCAAGTCTTTCCTTTCTGGTGCTACATCATCATCCTTCTGGACTTACTATCTTGTTCTTGAGTGAGTAAATATACATAGTACAAAGCAATTGCTCCAATATAGATAAATTAATGTGTAATACCATGGATTTGATGCTTTGTTTGATACAATGATCATTTTACATAGTTGACATTACTCACAAAGGATGTGTTTAACAAAACATTTGCATCTCAAGAGATTTACTTAAAACTTGATTTGATATTCATAAAAACCTTTAAAGCTCAAAATGTCTAAAATCATGAGACTGTTTCATTTAGGCAATGGAGCTTACAATCTCCCCCTTTTTGATGATGGCAAATCAATATTTAAGAAAAGATCTTGTTAACTAAAAAAGTTATATGAAACAAGTAACTTTCTAAAGTGAGAAAAAAAGGCATGATATTTAAAAACTTCAAAAGCAAACAAAAAATTATCAGAGTGGGCAAAGATAAATCCTTTTCAAATCAAATGATTTTGAGCATATACTAAGTACAACTTGCATAAAATTACTTCCGTTGCATGTGCAAATATTAAAACGTATCATAACAAGGATTTAGATAATTTAATAACCAATAATTTGAAAAATTATGCAGATATTTGCAACATCAGAGGAAAACTTATTCATACAAATTTTATGATTACATGAAATGAGTAGGCTTAGTACTGGTAGGCAAATATTTCTTAGCAGAGTCAATAAAATAACATGATATCATATTATTCAACAACTCGTAGATTATGAGTCTCAGAGAAGCATGTTATTAGAGCATAATTGATCAAGAGATATAATTGCACTACTAGGCAAGAATTAATCAAGATATATTAGAGCATAATTATTAGATAGATAATAAATATAATTAAACTGCATTATTATCCAAAAATGTTTAATAATAAGCATGAAATGTTTCTTGAATGTCAAAAAAAAAAAAAAATCTTAATCATTATATGATGTGGATGCAGCTGTGACAAAGATATGCATGCTCAAAGTATGCTCTCCCTCAGCCTAAGCTTTTCTTGAATATCTTGCTTTCTCCCCTTTTGACATCATTAAAAAAATGAAGATGTCGGATCAAAGAAGAGCCATCATTGATTGCCTTTCCCTTTCTAAATTGTCTTCAGAATTTGCAGTAGAAGATTTTCCATCTTGTTCATCATTCTCTCCAGTCTCTTTGCTGATGAGTTTGAAGTTCAACTTGATTGGCTATGATAGTGTGTTGATTGGCTAGCAGTAGATCCATGTAGACTTCAGCAGTTGAAGGATCTCCAGAAAGCAGCTTTTCAGTGTGCTAGTTATGACTAGCTGAGGATTGTTGAGGTTTAGAAATAGCAGGAGTAGCTGTTCTATCATATTTAGGAGTAGAGGTCAATAGCAGCAAAGTTTGTGCAATAACGGGAGTAGCAAAAAGTTCTTAAGAGGTTGTGGTAGTTGCTGGTTGTGGCATTGTAGTGTTCAAGGGTGCAATCTAAGATTCAGCAATAGCAGTTTCATTTTCTAATTCTACTCCCAGAACAAATGTCTTTTCTGGCTCTATTATCTCTAGTGCAGTCTCAACTCTTGGAACCAATGATCCTTTTTGATTCAAAGGAATCAATGGTAAGCTTGTAGGTTGAATAGCTAGCTATTCTGTTTTTCTTTGTGCTTCTTCAGAAGGTAACACAACCCTTCTTATCTCAAAAGGTGGATTGTCATCTTCAATGACCACATATTGTTGGCCCATCTCCAGAGAAGTGGATGAGCTTCTTGTAACTCTAGCTGAGGCACCAACTCTAACTGCTTTATCCTTTTGTCTTTGTAGCCATGCCTTTTGTAACATCCCCAATTTTTGTCTAAACTAATTAGCTCCATGATCCTGACTAATTAGAGAGGTTAACAATTAATTGAAAACTAATCGGCTAATCTCGATGAGCAAGAGCTTAGTAAATTGAGTCAAGTCAATAATTAAATCATAACGCATTAAATGTTTTAATTAAAACATAATTATTCGAACCTCATTAATTCGTAACTTAGAAATATAATTAAGTTAATCTAATCCTATTAATTAAGTACAAGACAATTGTTTTACATTAATCGATTGAGATAGATTAATCCTTACACCCTAATTACATAATTCATAAGGTCAATTCTTTTAGAGGAAAAAGTCTTAAAAGTGTGATTAACCGAAATCGGTCAAAGAGCAATTTAACTAATCAAATTGAATTAACAACTTAGGTAATTCTAATAGCTTTGATGATTTAAAAATTTCTCCCAATTGATGCACCAAATCTTGGCCAAGGACAAGAGCAAAATCCAACCATCCATTTGCCTTTTCATCATGCACCATTAGATTAAGAGTCTATGTTAGTAGTATTCTTTAAGTCATAACAAGAGATGTACTCTCCTCCATCAAGATGATGACACTTGGAATGATCATAGCCATCCAAGCCAAATCCTAAGAGAGCTCATGCTTTTAACAACTTGAAAAACACACTACATGGTCCTTACCCAATTGCCAAGACTCAAAGAAAATACAACTCACCCTTTTACCCCAGGGTCTCTAGCTTTCTTGCTTGAAAAAGAAGTTAAACTCATCTACTTCCCTTTGCTTGTTGGAGAAGGAAAACCAATCAGCCCGCCCTCACCCATTTTGCGCCAACTAAGCCCCTCCCTCACTCTCTCATTTGTGATTTCCATTCTTTCCCAAAGACACCAAGTAGCCACTTTTCCTCTCAAACTCTCCTTGTTCTTCCTAGTTCTCTTCTTGTTCTTGTCACTTTTCCATCACCATCACTCTCATCTTCTATCACCACCCTCACTAACTTATCAAGGACCACATTCTTTAGTCTTTGGTAGAGTCAAACAAACACTCATTTAGCCTCATTTGCTAGCTCAAGAGGAAGGAGGCAATATCCAACCATTTTCACCCTTCAAGCTTGTCAAGAGAATCCTTGTGGTAGTGACTCTAATCCCTTTCTCTTCTATGTTTTTCAAGCTCTAGAACTCCTAAGCTCTTCATAGCTAGGTGGTTTTAGGACTTACTCTAAAGGCCTCATGGCTATGCTTTCATTATATGAAGCTGTTTGTGATTTTGCTCTCTTCTTGGCAAATGTCTTTGGTGGTGCATTTTGTTTTATGTTGAACCCAACTTTTTAGAACTCAAAATATTGATTTTTACCAAGATCTCAAAGATTAAAAGTGGTTTGGAAAAGAAAAGTGATCACTTGATGGAAAGATTTAATTTTTTTACAAGAAAACTCATTGAAACCAAAACCGTGGAAACTGGAAAATTCTGGCAGTCTGTATGGCGCGACCAATAACTCTTTCAATACAATTCGAAATGGAACAAAACTAATTTTAGATGAAAGTATCTCATAGAGCTTTTTATACATATAAAATATGTGAGATTTGGCCTTAAAACGAGAGAGATATGAATTTTCAAAGTCTGCTGTTCCCGGATGTGTTTCTGTTCGGGCAGTATGTAATAAAACGTGCATAACTCGAATTATACAGAACATTTTTGAGTAGGACCAAGTTTGGTAGAAAGCTAAGACATAGAGGAACACCCCCATAAAACAGTTTTGGCATATTCCTTGTGAGGAGTTCACAGTAATGTTTAAAATTCACTGACCCGAGATGAACTTTCAAGTCTGAACAGTCAGAATAAAAATGTGTATAACTCAAGCTACAAAATGAATTTTTGAGTGGGGTTTCTTTTGTTTAAAAACAGACTCAGAGAAGTATAAGCATATTAAAATTCGAAATAAAAGAGTAAAAGATGAAATTATGGTGAATTTTTGAAGTTACCGCCCCACTGTAAAAGTAAAACTGGTTAGGGTAAAAGTTAAAGGTTAATAAAGAATAAGTTTTAAGACATTAATACCCTTACATTAAGTATTGGAAAACCTTCATAATCCAACATAAAAAGTTTTAAAGAGGACAATAGATAAGATTGACCCTAGGCCTAATAAAAGAATTTATACAAGAGTTAACCTCAACTAAAAGCTTGCACCAAATTTGCTAAGCTAAGCTCATAAGACTTTGTGTGATGTGTAGGCCTCTATGTGTCCATATGATGACACTAATATGATAATGATATGATGACGATGATGATGATGATGATGAAATGATATGATGATGATGATGATTATGATAATGGTATGATGATGATGATGATGATGATGATTATGATAATATGATGATGGTATGATGACGATATGAAAATGTATGATGATGATATTAATATGATATGTTGATATGATGCTTAATAATATACATTAAAGGAATTACATTTGGGGACGGCGATACGTAACGCCCAAATGTGGAAAAGAATCAGAATGATTTTGTATCATAAACTTTAATAAGAAGAGAAAGTACACTAAGGGTGTGATCCTTCAAAAGGGAAGGTGACCTAATTTAAGCTCCCCTCACCCATGACTCACATGAGGCATGGCATGACCCAGCTAGTGTGAGTATAGGGGATAGGGCTTACATGAGGCATGGCATGACCCAGCTAGTGTAAGTACCGAAATTTTATGGTGGCGACGGCCAGGGTATGAGCTCATTACCACTTATGTTTAGTGGGTGAAAAGAAAAGGACTTAAGATAAGTCAAGTTAAAGAAAGAAAAGGATTTAAGAGAAAGTCAAGTTAAGAAAAGAAAGGGACTTTGGTCCGACCCAAGTAAAGAATGAAACTCTCAACATGTTCATGCATATTATGAATTGTCATATAAGTTTTTATGTATACCATGATGTTGTTATCATAACAAGAATATGTACTTAAAATTGAATCCACTTCGGATAGCTATGTCTTCGAAAATCTAAGAATTGGACCTTATGCATGCTCACTGTTTTCATTATAAAACCGAAGTGGCTGGGACGATGACGATGACACCTCCATGTCGGGTTCGAGTCCGACTGAGAAATCTTATTTCTCACTCTAGTTACTTTTCCGTATCGTCACCAGATTTTGTTGGGACATCCAATGGAGTGGAGCCTGGAGCCATCGCACTACGAGCGGACGTACGACGTGGGATGCCAGACGAAGCTATTTTGGGACTCATAGCGACCGTCACTCTACATCTTCACATATTCTTTTTGAGAGGAGCTTCGTCATTGAAGTTTGTATTTAGTACCTAGTACTTGGGTCATGGCATGACCATGAGCTTCCTTTGATGTAATGCTGTTATATATATGTATGTATATATAAATATCATGAACCTATATAGATGTAATAATTAGTTATGTAATGCAATGTGTTTGTAAATTATTATTTATTTATTTATCTTTCTCTTGTTTTATGAGATTGGGTTATGTATCTTATGCGACACGCTCCTTCTTTATCTACCTTCTTGCTCAAGGCTTTACTTTCCAAAGTGATGACGCATTTCAAAAAAAAAAAATCTTATCGTATTTTCCGCGTAATTTAATTTCAAGTGAAGTTTAATTTTCCACGAGCATAAGTAACAACTAATAAAACGCCGTAATACGACTTAAGCGTAGTATGGGTTTATTAGGGTGTTACACCTTTATTCTCATTCTATTTTCTAGTGCTTCAAGCAAGGTCCTTCTAATAGAAGAAGGAAGGAGTTCTTCAGAAGGTTGAATAGGGGCTTTCTTTATAGGTTTCTTCCATTTTCTTTCGATTTCAGAGTCCTCATTTTCATTTGAAACTTCTGCTCCAAGTTGCTTCTGTTGCTCTTGAGGAGCTTGTTCTCTGATCATAATACCTCTTTCTCTTGGTCTAGAGGGTCTTGGTATAGATTTTGCTAGTACTGCAGCATTTACTGGTACTGCAGTAATTGTCAATGTTTCATCTTTTACACTAGAAGAAGAGGATTTTGCAGCAAGCTTTAGTAGTCTTCTTTTGCTGACTTTCCTTTTTTTAGAGACAAGGGAAATGTAACACCCTAATAGTTCCATTCTATGCTTAAGTCATATTGTGGAATTATTAGTTGTTACTTTTGCTTGCAGAACTAACATTACCTCTTAGAAATTACTTTTTAACGAAAATAGGGGTAATTTTTTTTTTTTAACAAAACATTAATGAGTAAATCATTTTTAAAATCGAGAGCCATGAGCGCATAGTGAACGTGTAATACAAACATTGCTAACTCATTCATATAGCGCATTTAACATAAATAGAAGCAAGGAGAATAACCAGAATCTTAAATAAAGATAACATTCATTCCATAGCCATTCCATAGTTAATATAATAGTAGTAATAGCATAAGTCATGCACAAAGATAATAATGGGTCCAATACCTACTGTCAGCCCTACAAAGTACCCTAACAAAATACAGGATAGAAGAAAATACATAAGAAATCCCAATTCACCCATACATGCCAAATGAAAATTATAACCCTCACTACAACCAAAAAGGGGCTATCCTTATGCTCAGCTCCGCATGCAAATCAACACTTCACTTATCTGGCGGGAGGTAGTCGTTCCTTAATCCTCCAAGAGAAACATCACCATGTCCTCCTCCTCAAGGCATGGCACAAGTATGAATGAACCCGCGACCGCGAACTGGGGGTGGAGTGTGACGAGTCCATCTCCACGTGGTAGCTCGGATAGGACGATTCCGAAGGATCGGAATCCAATGAAACTGTCAATCTCAGGCAAGTGTCGAAGTCAAAATCTCCGTCAATGGGGTACCTTGGAGGATGGAAAGGTGGCTAAACGTCATCCATAGTGATATCCTCGAATGGCTCGTGAGGGCGGAAAAACAGACTCATCATGAGTGCACGAAACTGGTGGCTATGGAACATGTAGACCTATATCACTACTTGAGCAGTCATCACAGACGAATTTAGCACCAGGTCAAAGTGCCAATGTAGCACTGGGAACTCGACGAAAATCACCACCGTGCCCAACGCTGGCATTCTTTGAAGATGACACAAAAACTAGGAGTAAGAAATACTAAATTTCTCAATAGGATTACGACTAGACAAACACAGTGCCATCGTCATCGTCCTAGCCACTTCAGGTTTAATTATAAAAGCAGTGGATAGATATAAGTTCAATTTTAATGGTTTTGAAAACTTAAACTCCGAAGCGGGTTGCTTATAAACTTAACATCATAACTACATCATCATAACTAACATATATACTGAAACATAGAATCAACATTCATAATGCAAATGGACAATATAAATACATGCAAAGACACGCATCATCATAAACTTAACCATGGTTATACTTTGGCTTTACTTTCATTTTTAGCTGGTGCTTAACATTCTTTACTTTCCTTTGAAATAGACTGCTTTTGGACATGAGCTCATTCCGTGACTGTCGTCACATATTACTAACCAAATCAGACTAAGTCGATATTAGTTACCCCTAAGTTGGAGGGTCCTCCGTGTCACCCTTGCCTCCCTCATAGAGGTTCCTTAAGTCTTTGTGGATCGCCATCTCTCAGTTCCCTTACCGAAGTGATTCAAGGGTCATGTCCCATTAATTCTTTTCTTATCATTGAACTTTACATGCATAATACTTCTTTGACTAGATACATGCAATGATATGATTAAGTCCATAATTTTGACGGAAATCCGACAGCATAACGGCTAGACCAAAGCTTCCCCAAGATGCCAATCACAACTTTCAACCAGTAGTCCATCATAATCATGTTATTCAATCATGAGACAAAGCTCCATCAAACTTGTCATTCGTCATACCGAATGGCATCATGCACTCATACCCTAGAGGGGTTCATAATTGCATTATTCTTTGTGAAGAATACATAGATCAAGCATGAAAGGCTCACAAAATGGTGTATGAAGTTCTCAACTCTCAACTATATTGGCAAAAGTGTTTCACTCAAGTCATCTCAATAGACAATGCATTACCATAACCTTGCAAATTTTCTACTTCTCCACTACTTGAAATCACATGCAAACAAGAATCAAGAGGACTTATGAGGATATGATAAGGTAAGGAATGGGGTTATGGTAAAGGTAAGGAAAATATGAGGATATGATAAGGTAAAACCAAAGGTAATAAGAAATAACATTGGTCAATGAAAACAAGCTAAGTTCATAAATGTGAAGGTTTCCCCAAGCTATGCTATGCCATACATACTTAACTTCTTTGACCCTTATTGTCAAAATTCCTTATCTTATTCATTCAATTTTTTTTTTTTGAACTTCCCCCACACTTGAGCATCGAGCACAAGAATAATGATGAAACCAATGCCCTCCCTATTCCCTAAGGTTGGTTGTAACATGATTTTTGTCATTAGGCTTGTAATATGCTAGAAATCAAAGAATGATCAATAAAGCTCAAAGGAGCTAAACAAGAGAAAAAAAAATTACAAGGTAGGCTATATGGCCAAGTGGTTAAAATGAAAGAAACATAAAAAATGTAGCCTCAAAGAATAATTAAAGCAAGTTCTAGAATGGCAAAATCTATAAGGGAAAACACACATGAAGGAAGAGAATGACATGAAATTCGACCATGCAAATATAGCTCAAAAGCTCACAAGGTTAAATCCAACAAACTCACTCATAGCAAATCAAGATCAATCGCTAAACTCATACATATCAAAAGGGGAAAGCAAGAATGAAGTCATGTTGGAACTCTATCCTCGCTAATGACTTATGCCTTAACTCAACAACTTCCAAATCATCAATAGAGAACAAAAGCAAAAAAACAAAGCTAATTTTTTTTTTAACAAAACAAACAAACAAACAAACCAAGGAAACAAATCTATAATGCAAGACTCATTACCAAACAATCTATGACTATACCACCCCCCCAACACTTCAACTTTACATTGCCCTCAATGCAATGCATAATGGAAATGCAAGGCATGTAAAATGAGGTGAGGGAAGAAAAAAAGGAACTCCCCTATCGAGTGTAAGTTGCTGCTTGCAAGCTGACCTCCTCAATGGTCTCCAAGGGTGTGTCCTCATGAAATGGCTTCAACTGATGGCCATTCATTGTGAAAGCTTTATTTGTTCCAGGCTCCAAAATCTACATAGCACCATATGGAAAAATCTTAGTCACAATATAAGGACCAAGCCACCTAGAATGAAGCTTACTAGAAAAGAGCTTGAGGCGAGAATTGTAGAGGAGCACTTTCTGGCCAATAAAGAACTCCTTCCGCAATATCTTATCATGGATGAGTTTGGTCTTCTCTTTGTACATGCGAGAGTTCTCATAAACTTGTAACCGGATCTCCTCCAACTCCTGAAGTTGGAACTTCCTGTGAAGTCTGAATTGGCTTAAATCTCCACTAGAAGGTGGCACGCCTTAACAAAGACAATCCTACAGGGAGACGTGCCCAAAAAAGTCTTGTAGGCAGTGTGGTAAGCCCATAGTGCATCTTTAAGCCTCTTGCTCCAATCTTTCCTATTCGACTGCATTGTCTTCTATAGGATCTGCTTCAATTGCCTATTTGACACCTCCATTTGTCCATTAGTATGTAGGTGATATGGGGTTGAGACCTTGTGGGTGACACCATATTTCTTCAACAAGGCTACCGTGCTCCTGTTATAGAAGGGGCTACCCTGATCACTGATAATAGCCTTGGGCACTCCGAGCCTGCAAAAGTTGTGTGATATGACAAAATCTACAACAATATGAGAATCATCAGTTCGGGTGGCCTTAGCCTCCACCCACTTGGAGACATAATCAACAATAAACAAATATAAACAAAACCAAAAGAAATAGGAAAAGGACCTATAAAGTCAATATCTCAGACATCAAATATCTCACAAGGGTTGCTGAGGCATCTCACTCCTATGGGAAATACTGCCTGTCTTCTGGCATTGGTCACAATTCTTATAATATGTGTAAGCATCATGGAACAATGTGGGCTAGTAAAAACCATAATCTAAAACTTTCCTAGCAGTGTGTTGTGGTCTAAAGTGACCACCTCAAGTAAGTGTGACAAAAATGCAAGATAGAAGGAATCTCAAACTCATTCACATAGCGCCTAATGATCTGGTCACTACACATGCGCCATATGTAAGGATTATACTAGATATAATACTTAGCCTCACTTCTAAGTTTATCTATCTGGTGCTTTTTAAAATAAGCAGGCAACTCAAAAAGTAACCAAATAAGTAACCAAATTAGCACACCATGGGTCCTTACCTCACAGCTCTAAAAGCTGCTCATCTAGGAAGGTCTCATGGATAGGAAGAGGCTCTAGGGACTATCGAATCTGGCTCAGGTGATCCGCTACAAGGTTCTCAGCTCTACTCTTGTCCCTGATCTTGATGTCAAACTCCTATAACAGCAACATCCATCTAATGAGCCTGGGATTAGCATCCAGCTTCTTTAGCAGGAACTTCAATGCTACATCATCAAAAAAAATAGTGACTTTAGTTCCCAAAAGATAAGCACGAAATTTATCTAAAGTAAAAATAATAGCAAGAAGCTCCTTCTCAGTGGTGGTGTAATTAGCCTATATAGAGTCTAGGGTCCAAGAAGTGTAGGCTATGACATGGGGTGTCATCCCAACCCTTTTTGAAAGAACTGCTCCAGCTGCAAAGTTGGAGGCAATGCACATCAGCTCAAATGGGTGCTCCCAGTTTGGCGATTGAAGCACAGGAGCATAGATAAGATGCTGCTTCAACTAGTCAAATACTATCTTACAATCCTCATCGAACTGGAAGTCAACCTCCTTCTGCAATAGTCTGGATAACGGATGGGCTACTCTGCTGAAATCCTTGATGAAATGCCTGTAAAATCCTGCATGAACATGAAAAGAACGCACTTCCCGCATGCATGTAGGGTAAGGTAAAGAAGCAATCATATCAATCTTGGACCGATCAACAGTAATACCCTCACTAGAGATAACATGTCCTAAGACTACACCCTACCTAACCATAAAATGACATTTTTCAAAGTCCAATACAAGGTGTGACTTAATACATCTACCTAATAATCTAACCAGATTATCCAAGCATGCATAAAAGGAGAAATCATCCATATAAACCTCCATACAATCCTCTAGAAAATCAGAAAAGATACTCACCATACATCTTTGAAATGTAACTGAGGCATTGCACAAGGCGAAGGGCATCCTCTGGTATGCAAATGTGGTAAATGAACAGGTGAAGGTTATCTTCTCTTGATCTTCCGGTGCAATATAAATATGAAAATAGCCAAAAAAATCCATCAAGGAAACAATAATATGACAGACTGCTAACTGCTCCAGCATTTGGTTAATAAAGGGCAACGGGAAGTGATCCTTCTTGGTGGCCTAGTTCAGCTTCCTATAATAATGTAGACTCTCCAGCTATTCTGCACTCTTGTAATCACTAGCTCATCCTTGGAGTTCTTCACCACTATTATGCCAGTCTTCTTTGGAACCACTTGCACCAGGCTCACCCACTTGCTATTTGAGATTAGATAAATGATGCTAGAGCTAGAAGCTTGCTAACTTTTTTCTGTACCGCATCCAAAATTAATAGGTTGAGTCTTCTTTGGGGCTGCCTCACTGGTTTCATGTGCTCCTTTAACTGTATTCTATGCATGCATGTGGAAGGGCTAATTCCAAGAATATTTGCCAATTTCTAGCCTATAGCCTTCATGTTCTATCTCAGGATGTTCAGCAACTTCTCCTCTTATTCTGGTAACAAATCATTGGCTATGATGACTGGCAGCTTCTCATTTAGTGCCAAGAATACATACTTCAAATTTTCTAGCAGAGGCTTTAGATCTAACGTTGGTAGTTCTTGAATAGAGGGTGCCAATCTTGAAATTAGCTCTGCTAGTCTAATTTTAGCACCTGCAACATGTGAAGAATCTTGCACAAGAGCATTATCATATCCCATAGTAGAATCAATAATATTAGCAGAATCAGAATGAATATCAGAAATTGTAGACACAGTGTAGACATGCTTACAACTAGCAGAAATTAGATCTACAAAATCCGCACAAACAAAATTAGTACATGCAGAATTCAAAACTGCAAAATCTAAAATAGAATGAATAGTAGCATAATTTGTCAAAACAGAAACTATAAAATCAAAACTTTCAAGACTTAATTCAATAGAAATAGATTAATCAAAATCAGAAAATACAAGATTCATATCAACAAAAGTTAAATCAGAATGTGTAGAATTTAATTCAGTGGAAACAGAATTTTTTGCAACAAAAAATGTGACAGCGCATACAGAATCTGTGCAAAGAGAAATATAATTTCACAACCAGAATTTTCAGAATTTAAAACAACATAGCTAAAATCAGCTAAAGCAGATTTGATAGTAATAAAATTCATAGAATCAGAATTAGCACATGCTAAAACAAAAACAGAACCAGAATGAAGAGTATTAAAGAGAATAGAATTAGAAACTGCAGACCCAAAATTTTCAACAGCAGAATATACAGAATATGCAAAAACAAAATTATTAAAAACTGCATAAACAGAATTTTCAAAAGTTACAGAATTTGTGCAACTAGAATGGATAGTAGCATAATTGACAAAAACAGATGCTGCAGAATTTAAATCAGAACTAGAATTTGTAGCGTGTAGATCAGCAGAATAAAATTTATCGGAATCTAAACCATGTAGGCATGCATCAATCTCAGCACAAATAGCACATACATGATGAATTCCATCATAATCAAAACATTGAAATTCATCTTTAATGCCTACAATTTTAGGGAAATCAGTCAACAAATTTTCATGCACATTATCAACCAATAAATCAATGATATCTAAATGAAAAATAAAGTGTTCTTCTGGTGGATATCTCATGGCATCAAACAAATTAAAATGCACTTTACTATCTCCAAACACCATTGATGAAGTACCAGAATGCACATCAATCTTAGTCTTAGCAGTTTTCAAAAATGGTCTACCTAAGATTAATGTTAGTTGATTAGCATGCATATCATCCTCCATATTTAACACATAAAAATCAGCAGGAAAAATAAGCTTATTTACCCTTACTAACACATCTTCTAAAACTCCCTCAGGATGAGTTGTGCTTTGGTTGGCAAGTTGGATCACCACTCTCATTGGCTTGAGCTCTCCAATGTGCAAAGATTGATAAATTGACTTAGACATGACATTAATTGAGGCTTCAAGGTCCAACATGGCTTGACTGAATTACTTGCTTCCTATGATGCATGGAATGGTGAAAGTGCCCGGATCCTTGCATTTTGAAGGAATGCTTGGCTGAAGGATGGCAGAAACATTTCTGCCCATGCGCACCTTCTCATTTCCCTTCAGCCTCCTTCTATGAGTGCATAAGTTTTTGAGGAACTTGGCATACTTGGGAATCTACTTGATTGCTTCTAGGAGTGGAATGTTAACTTCCACTATCCTAAAAATCTCCACGATTTCCTTGTCCAATTCTGCCTCAATTATCTTATTTTGTGTTATTCTATTGGTGAAGGGTAGTGGAACGCTTGGTTCAAATTGCTTGCTATTGCTACTACTCTTGGATGCCATTTTATCAATTCTGACTAGTTCTGCAAAATCAGTTCTTACTTCAGAATCTAATTTTTTTGCTTGGTTTGAGGCATGCAACTCCTTGCAGATTCTGGATGCTAGCTTCTGTTCTTTACTGGAATTTAACACTACTAGTTGCCATTTGCTTCACCAATTCTACCATGCTTGGTTCTGCACTATTACTTTGTGGTTGGTCTGGTTTCCCTTGTTGTAGATACTGCTGCCTCATGTTTGCCCTGCTGCATTTTGTCTAAATTGGAATTATAGCTCTTTCGCCGAATTATTGTGCATTAGCAGTCATGTTTGCAATCAAATCACAGGCTGTAGTGGGAGTCTTATCTACTAGTGCACCTCCAAAGGCAGCATTAATCATACTTCTATCCATTGGTAGCAGACCTTCATAGAAGTTTTGAATCAGCAGCTGGTCACTAATTTGGTGGTGTGGATAGCTTGCACAAAGCTTCTTGAACCTTTCCCAATACTCATGCAATGTCTCACTACTTATCTACCTTATTCCACAAATTTCCTTCCTTATAGATGCAACTCTTGCGGCAAGGAAGAATTTATCCAAAAACATCCTCTTTATGTCTTGCCAACATGTAATAAAACCTGGGTGTAAGTAGTACAACTAGTCCTTGGCAGAACTATCCAATGAAAAGGGAATGCTCTCAGCTTGAAGTGGTCTTCTTCAACTCTATGTGGCTTCGTGGTTGAGCACACCACATGGAATTCCTTCAAGTGCTTGTAAGTGTCCTCTCCAGCTAGGCCATGGAACTTGGGCAGCAAGTGAATTGATCTCGACTTTAACTCGAAATCAGCATCCAAATCAGAATATTGGATTGCTAAAGCTTGATAATTAACATCAAGTGCTACAAGCTCTTTCAATGTCCTGTTAGCCATATTGTCTGCAAAAACAGAAATATTAGCAAAGTTAGGATCAGAACTAAAAATAAGGAAATCAAAAACAGAATTGTTAACAGACTTGGGTCAACCTTCTCGTAGATGTTCTAATTTGTCTAAAAGTCCTCTCTATTTCAAGATCAAATTCAACTAAATTAGGATTCGGGTCAGACCTAGTCATACACTAACAAGATAGCAAACCGAACCATATGCACACCTATGTCACCTCCTAACATAAAACACTAAAAATTGCAAACAAACACTCAAAATTAATAAAAAAAAACACTACCAAATGATTTTTTAAAATTATGGGACCACCATAGCTCAAATATTTGACCCTCAAGGAGTCCAAAAATGCAAAGAAAAATCTTAAAAAATAAAAAAAGTGTTCTAAATGAAGGAATTTGGCCAAAAAATAGCATGCGTCACCGCATAGCAATGACTTGAACTCAAAAACCCATTTCCTTTAGCCTACAAAAAATCAACTCAATCAGACAACAAAAAACTTTAGCAAAAATACCCGATATGTCCCAAAATGACCGAAAAACAACAAAAAACAGCAAAAGCTCCATCTAAACGGCCGAATTTGATAAAAATAGGGGGAAAACCAATCCCGCAAAGGATTGAGTTTTGCTCAAAATGGTGTTTTCCTATAGGATTAGATCCCTTGAAATTAAATTGAAAAAAGTCTGGTTAAAAATCGTAAAATTCAACTACTAACATAATGAGATTCAACTAAAACTTATAAACTAAGAGAAGACACAAAAAAACAAAGTTAGTAGTGATATTAACATGTATTCACACACTCAACTAGCATCAATCATGCCCTGGCAATGATGCCAAAATTTGACTCGAGTGGCGAGCTCGGACAAATTGTAAAACTGATTACACTAGTTTGCAGTAAGGGATGCAACTCAGGTCGTCTCCCAATGATGACAATGTTATATGATCAGAAAATTTTGGCAGAGGATTTTATTTAACAAAATAAGATGAAATGAATAGAATTTGAATGCAAAGAATTAAAATAAAATTGAAACAGAATATGAAACTTCCAATCCAAGAACCAAGAAGAACAATTACTATTATATCATCGGATTATAAAAGTATATCAACAATCCAATTCAATGATTAACAATAAATCCAAATGAAACCTCAATTTGAACCTAACATTCACACAAAAATCTCCATGCATGCAACCAATTACATAAGAAATTCGGTTCACAAGTCTCTAGAATTGAAGAGAATTGAATTGATTTAATGTATCCAATGCAGTTAATCTTACAAATTAGTTGTGAATCTAATTCAAACTCCTTTCAATAATTGAATCATACAATCAAATGATCAGAATAAAAACAATCAAATTCTCAACCATATTTCGAAATGAAGAGCTTCAATTCCAAAACAAAATTAAGAATAAAGAAAGAGAGATGAAATCGAATTGGATGAGTTGAGTACAGACTGCATTAATCCTCAAGAGTGTGATTGCATCACTTGAGTTCTTGAATCAAATAGAAACTTACTCCTCCATAGATGAAGTAAGACAAAAACTTAGAGTTTAGTAATGCGGGCGTCAGAGAGAAGGAAAGAAGAGAAAGAACCGAAAAATTGTATTCCCAAAATCTGTTGACCTGTCTACAAAAGCTATGGACCCTCTCCAAATTCGGCCAACTCAGAATCAAAAACACCTAAATTAATTCCGTAACAGTTATTACATTACTCCCTTGCCTCTAAGATGAATCTGGAAACCTTATTTGCTAAATTTTGAATTATAGAAAGAAAGTTACACTAAAAACATGTAATAAAATTCCATGGTAAATTAGTAACATTCTTCCATAGATTAGGCAAAGAGGTTGCATTTGTTTGGATTTGCATTTTGAAGGTGAGTTGTAGCCTTGGATGTCAGCTTCAAAACACCACTGGAACAGGCCCAACTGGGCTTTTGTGGACTGAGATATGGCTGAAATACCATACTTTGGTCAGAATTCGCAACTGCACCTCTTTAGCTCATTTCTAGGCCCAATTTTATCTCCTTAACACCAAAATTGGCTCTAATCTCTTCATAAAACTTGTAGACCTATTTCTCAGCTTTCCAATGAGCTTTATAACTCGAGAGATGGCCTAAATACCAAAGCAATGTCAAAATTAGCCTAATATTGGAAAAATTAAATCAAGCCCAAACAAAATCCAAACAATATAAAATGGTCCAATTCACACCAATTAGGCACAAAAGAGGATTAATGAGCTAGGAATGAAGGAAAATAAATATAGAAAAATCCAATTCATCATCTGTCTCCAACAAAATCAGCATCATAGTAACTTGTAACATTGCAAGCAGTACCTTTCTCGTACCAAACACTAAGATTAATAGTACCTACTAGATATCTCATTATTCTCTTAACAATGTTTAACTATGATTGTTTAGATCAAATTGGAATCTAGCATAAATTCCTATACTTAACTGTAAGACAGGTCTACTAGCAGTAAGATACAGTAGAGAGCCAATCATACCTTTGGAAAGAGTTTTAGAAACTTTCTCATCATCTTCGTCAGCTTCTAGAACTTAAGAAGGATGCATGGGAGTACTGATGCTCATGGCATTGTCCATATCAAACTGTCCAAGCAAATTCTCAGCATACTTTTCTTGGTAAATCAGAATTCCTTCCTTCAGTTGTTTGATTTGTAGTCACAGAAAGAATTTTTGTTTTTCCATCATACTTATCTCAAATTCTCCTGCATAAGCTCAGCAAAATTCTTGCACAAACTTTGATTAGTTGCACCAAATACTATATCATTAACATAAATTTGTCCAATTAAAAAACCATTTTTCTCATGCAATAAGAACAAGGTACTATCAACCTTTTCTCTTTTAAAACCATTTTTGGTCAGAAAGGAACTGAGCCTATCATACTAAGCTCTACGAGCTTGCTTCAAACCACATATGGCTTTTGAAAGTTTAAAAACATAGTGAGAAAAGTTTTTATTTTCAAAACCTGGAGGTTGTTTAACATAACCTTTCTTAGATACGAAACCATTTAAAATGGTAGATTTTATATCCATTTGAAATAAAACAAACCCTTTGTAGGTAGTATAAGCAAGTAGCATTTTGAGAGCTTCTAGTCTTGTTACAGGAGCAAATGTCTCATCAAAATCAATTGGTTGTAATCTTGAGCCATGAGACTAGCTTTGTTTTTTTATCACTTTTTCATTTTCATCATGTTTGTTTCTGAACACCTATTTAGTTCCACTAGCATAATGCCCTTTTGGTAAGGGAACTAGAGTCCAGACTTTGCATTAGCATGATTTAGTTCTTCTTTCATTGCTTCGATCTAGTTTTGATCCATTAAGGCTTCGTCAATACTTTCTGGTTGGATTTCAAAGATGAGAGCAAGATTAGATTCACCTCTAAGTGAAGATCTAGCTCTAATTCCTTAAAAAGGTTCTTTTTTAGCTTGTCAAATCATACTTAACTTTTTGAATTTCTTAGTGAAGCATACGAAAAAAGCTTTCAAGGTGTGATACTTCGTGAGAGGTCATCTTTCTGGATCAAGTCATCCTTTTGAATGAGGCATGATCCTTCTCGAGGCAAGTCTTTCCTTTCTGGTGCTACATCGTCATCCTTTTAAACTTTCTATCTTATTCTTGAGTGAATAAACATATAGAGTACAAAGCAATTAATCCAATATAGATAAATTAACGTGTAATACCATGGACTTGATGCTTTGTTTGATACAATGATCACTTTACTTAGTTGACATTACTCACAAAAGGATGTGTTTAACAAAACATTTGCAACTCAAGAGATTTACTTAAAACTTGATTTGATATTTATCAAGATCTTTAAAGCTCGAAACGTCTAAATATCATGAGACTATTTCAATTGGGCATTGGAGCTTACACAAATCCCATCAAAGCATTGTAGAATGGGCTACTCTACTCCTCAGATAGGTCGAGCTTATTGAATACATCCACAACTAGGATATTTATGGATGGTTATGACATTTATAATGTTCATTTCCTTACTTTTCTTTTTAGTATTAGGTTGTTCGATTGGATCAGAATGTTAAGTTTATGATTATTGTCAACTATTTATATTATTATAGTATGATGAGTTGTTATTTAATTTATCAACTCGATGTTTTTCTTTCATTTAACGCATCGTATATGCATACTACTCCACGATCAAGGCTCAATTTTTTTTTAAAAAAATTACTCACTATTTTCAAATAAAGTAATTTAAAGAAGAAGTTAAGTTTTATGTAAAGCTAAAAGGTAATAGAATCCAAGTATGACTTAAGCATAAGTTTGAACTACTAGGATGTTACCCCATTTCTCGCCAAACCTTCGAGCAGGTCTTGGAAACTTACGCATTCCTGTGTGGTGAGCCCGAACAACATATGGTATTCGCATCTCTTTCTCCTATTCACTTGGGGGCCTTGAAACATGGGAGCGGTGGGGGATTTATCAGACCTACATTGTATATCCCCTGAAGGATGATTGACTTAGGAATATTAAAAAGAGTATAGGTGTGATATACCAAGGGTGGCAAGGGAGCCTAGTTATCATAGTAAATTGGTTGCTCATGCTTCTTTGGGGTTGGACCTCTTAGCCTTGGGTTTCAGCCTTCCTTTACTCTCTACTCATCGGGTGGATTCTTGACCGATGCCTTCTAGTCTTCTCTCACTCGTTTTTTATTTTTCACCCTTTTTTAGCTTTAATATACTTGACTACTCAGGTACTCAACTCATCTAACATGTCTGAGGGAGAGATGTCCAAGGATTCTGTGAATGAGCTAGGCTTTAATGCCCTAGTGAATGCATACAATGCAACTTCTTGGTTGAGATTCCTTATCATAGCTATTTGCCAATTGAACCTGCCAATGAAGTCCTTGAAGGACTCCAATTCTTATCAAGCGAGGCCGTAAAGACTTCTAGTCATTTTCCTATTAGCTTAATCGGCAATGAAGTGGTTAAGGAACTTGTCAATTAGACTAGCAAAACTTTTGACCGATTAAGGAGGCACAGATGAAAACCATTGCTGTGTTGCTTTAGATAATGTGGATGGGAAATTCTCACAAAGTATTGCATCGGAGTACCTTGAGATCAGCATTCTTGAACACATCAATGTGACTCTAAGGATTGGTTGTGCCATCATGCAGCTTGAGTTGGGCTAGAGGTTGGTATGTTTGGAGGACTAGCTTGATCATAATAAATTTGGTAAATGGCTTGCTCGGCTGGTAATCTGGTGGCATTTCTAAATATGAAGGTTGATATAAGTGATGGGAGTAAGTATAAGGGGTGGTAGTGGTGGTGGCATTGGTTGCCGATGGACTCATCATGCTCATCAGAGGATTGATTATTCTAGTCTAGATAGTTAAGCTATTGTTGTATGTTCTATAAGGTTTTGAGGATTGTGTCCACAACTAGATTAGGGATTCTGCCAATCTCCAAGTTAAGGCCACTACTGTCATTTGGGTTGATGTTCATAGTGGGACCTCCCTCCGGTGTCGCATCGAGGATGGTGATGGTTTTTTAGGTTTTGTGGTTGCAAATCATGTGTTTGATGGTTAGGGTTGAGGAGGCACAGGTTCTAAGATTATTGCATGCTACATGTATCTATCATGAAAATGGTGGCCATGCATCGCTTGTGGAATTAAAAATAGAGTAGGAGAGGTTTTACTTTTTTTCACAAATGGTGCCAAAATATTCCTGACTCGAGCTCTAAAGTAAGGTAGGGTAGGCTAGTGTTTAGGCTTGGAATGTTCTGGCCTATTGCTATAGAAGGGGATATATATAGGGACTGGTGTCATTATGATGGGGGATCCACTTTAGGGCATAGATAAGGGGAGGATCCTTGATAGGTCATGGATCCAAGAAAGGATCCTGCTAGGGGCATAAGTTTCGAAGTTAATAAGGTAACATTCATCCTTGGGTTAGGTGTGTGAGGATTTGTTGGTCAGCACTCAGGATCAAGACCCTAAACAGATTTGACTTGGGAGAGTTGGGGATAGATTAACCAGTTGACTATAGGTCGGATGGACTAATTGGACCAAGTTATAAGTTCTATATTAGGGTTGCCTTGTATTGAAACTTATAGATCATGAGATAATTTCATGGAATTACTAGGAGCAAATCACTAGGAGTTTGGATTTGAAAATTTACAAGCTTATTCTCATACTTGTTAACTTTGTAACAAAATTAGTTGCACTAAAATTAAAGGTCTATAAGGGAAGTTATGCCTGTTAGAACATACACTGCTCATGTTTGTTCCTCCTAGCCCATAATCAACTTCAAAAATTCATAATTTATTCATCTTAAGCCAAATGGACCTTAAATTTAGTGGGTATACTCTTCTATGAGTTAAGTTTTAGCTAAAATTAGCTTCATTTCATTTTGATTTCTTTACCTTGAGTTATTCACCATGTACTGATTGTTGCCCAAGTTTGCTCACATGATCAAAATTCTGTTTTTGGGCTACCTTGATTCCCTAGCTTGGTAGCCTTCCCATTTCAAGTTCCACTAGCTGTAAATCATTGAAATAAGGTTGCATATCATCATCATCAGTGTAACGTCCTTAATTTCGTGTTGTGCTAAATTACCTCAATAACCTTGAATAATTAGGCACTTAATGAGAAATTATGAGATTATGGCTTAATTAAGGGGCTAATGAAAAGTTTGAGTTAACTTGGATGAGAAAAGTCAAGAGAATGCTTAATCGAGATTAGATAATCTCTAATTAAGATAATCTCTAATTAAGCAAGTCAGACTCTTGATAGCTTAATTAAGCACTAGTTGCCTTTAATTAGCTTAATCGAGTTTGATTAAGGTTGATCACAAGATTAATTTTTGTTATTTATGTTCTTGTGTGTTAATCACTAATCCTTGCTTCATCATCTTAATTAAGTTGTATGAGCACTTAATCACATGATTAAATTCAAAGTTAGTCAACTAGACAATAAAGTAAAGACTGATGTCATAAAAGCATAAAGCATGAGACAAGACTACTTTATGTAAGAGTTTGATCATGCTTTGTTCCCCTAAACCTTAATTAACACAAAATAACACAAAAATATCTCTCTCCCTCCCTTTAATGTGGACGCCACTTTCAAGCACACACACACACTCACATTCTCATTTTCACTCATCCTATTCTCTCTCTAAAACCCTTATCCTCTCACTTCTTTCTAAAAGTCTCATCTTCTTCTCCATTTTCTTCTTCCTTTCCTCACCACCACCACCCAAAACCACTCACTTAGCCCTTCAAAGATTACATCTTTTGGTCTTTGGAGACAAGATCTAAATGCTACAAGACTCATTTTCAAGAGAACTCAAGAGTTCTCTCCTTGCTCATTCAAAATCGCCACCATCATCAACCAAGGAGGAGTCTTCTTCATCTACTTCTCCTTCCTCAAAGACGCTATTTTCCAAGCTCAGGTAGTGATCTTTATCTTTTTGTTTTGTTTACTGAAGAAAGCTTGAAGCTTGGTTCTCTTCATGACCAAGATCTTTGAGTGAAAACTTGAGGAAATCTTTCATGCTTTTCATGAGCAAAAGTTTCTATTTTTGGTTAAATATGTTCTTGATGTTCTTCAAGTGTTCTTAAGTTCCTACTTTTAGAAAAATATGTTCTTGATGTTCTTCAAGTGTTCTTAAGTTTCTACTTTTGGAAAGTATGTTCTTATTGTTGAGTGTTCTTGATGGTGTCTTGTTTGAAGTTCTTCGTTTTTTTATGACGAGTTGATGATTGGAAAAGCCTTATCTTTTTATGTTTTTCATGATTTGATAATAATTGATTAGATAATTGAGACCTCAACTCTTATTAACCTATGTTGATTTCTAGCCCCAATTGTATTAGCCTAGGTTTGAATCCAAACCCAATTCCTAATTCTTTAACTAATCAAGTTCATACTAATTGACCAATTAGCAATTACCCAACTAATTCCTCATTCATAAACCCACATATCAATACCATTCAATGCAAGTTTACAAATAAAAGAGGGCAAAGAATTAAGAAAACAAACATGATTGAAATTCAAGCATAGGGTTTCAAGATTACAACCATAAAACCCTTGGAGTCTCCTTGAACTAGCTTGAAGTCCTACTCTTCCATAGCAATGAAGGTTACAAACTAGATCCCAAAACAAGTATCTTACAAAATGAAAGGAAAAGAAAGAAAAGAAAAGGAGAGGAGAATAGAAGAGAGAAAATTGAAAAAAAAAAGTTGGAGATGAGAGTCCCCCTTTGCGTCTATTTTCTCAGCACTTATCAGACCTAAAATGTAAAAATCCAAAAATTCCCTTGATCCCAAATTAATTCTCTGTCTCTTAGCTTTAAGTGGACACCCAATTTGTTTAATTTGAACTTGAAATAAGAGAGTTATGGTCCAATCTTTATAGTATGTCCAGGTTGTACATGTATTTGCATCAGTCCACTTTAACAGCCAATAAATCCATGAAGATGTCATTACTTTAGATAGTGATCTCATATGAATTGAAACTTTATGTCTTAGCTTTCAAATGGCACTAGTTTCACCTAAATCCAATGTCTACAACTCAAGTTATGGCCCAATTAGTGCACATTGCTCCGATTCCAGCACAACAGCCCTATTCTGACTTCGCGGCCCAATTCGACCCACTAGACATCTGAATTAGTTATTGCCTTCTTCATCAAAGTTGTAGATCTTTCTCTCATCTTTTCTAAAATATAAAATTTGTGATTTTTAGATGTCTACAACTCAAGATACATGTATAATATAGAAATAGTATAAAATTGTAATGATGCTGAAAAATACAATTGAGCCCAATTAGAGTCCAAACTCATAAAATGTGTCCAATATTGTTCAATTAAGCACAAAAGAGGTCCAATAAATGAAATATGAGGGTTAATCAATGTATCAAAATTTTACTTATCACTCGTACGATCATTGGGCGGAGAATGTGTATTGACTATCGGAAGCTCAATGATGCCATCTACAAGGACCACTTCCCACTACCCTTCATGGACCAGATATTGGAGAAGATAGTTGGCCATGCTTACTATTGCTTCGTGGATGGCTACTCCGGTTACAACCAGATGCACATTGCCCCAAAGGACCAGGCAAATACCACATTCACTTGCCCATATGGGACATTTGCTTATAGGAGAATGTCATTTGGGTTGTGCAATGCTCCAATTACCTTCTAAAAATGCATGCTAGCCATTTTCCATGATATGGTGGAGAAGTTTATAGAGGTTTTTATGGATGACTTTTCAATTTTTGGTTCTTTTAATAATTGTTTATATTATTTATCTTTGGTTTTGAAACGATGTCAAGAAACTAACCTTGTTTTGAATTAGGAGAAGTACCATTGCATGGTGCAGGAAGGCATAGTTCTTGGACATCGGATCTCAGCCAAGGGAATTGAACTGGACAGGGCCAAAATTGAAGTCATTAAGAAGCTACCTCCACTAACTAATATAAAGGAAGTTAGAAGTTTCTCAGGCCATGTTGGATTTTATAGGCGATTTATTAGAGATTTCTCTAAAATTGCTAAGCCTTTGAATAATTTATTAGTTAGGGATGTTCCATTTAATTTTGATGATGAATATTTGCATGCCTTTGAACTCTTGAAAAGCAAATTAGTTTCAACTCCCATTCTTGTTGCACCTAGTTGGGATTTACCATTTGAGCTCATGTGTGAAGCTAGTGATTATGCCATAGGTGCTATTTTAGGGCAGAGGAAAGATAAGTTGTTGCACATTATTTATTATGCCAGTAGAACTTTGAATGATGCACAACTTAGTTATGCTACTACTGAAAAAGAGCTTTTGGCTGTTGTATTTGCATATGACAATTTTTATTCTTATTTGATAGGAGCCAAGGTGATTGTTTACATGGACCATGCAACCATCAAGTTCCTGGTGGACAAGAAGGATGCCAAGCCTAGGCTCTTTAGATGGATTCTACTGCTTCAAAAATTTGATTTGGAGATTAGAGATAAAAAGGGAGTGGAGAATTTGGTAGCTGACCATCTTTCCATGCTGACACCTCTTAATTTGCATGAGGAGGACGATATAAGAGAGACTTTCCCTGATGAGCAACTGTAGGTCGCACAGACAACACCATGGTTTGCAGACTATGCAAATTATTTGGTGAAGAGAATTCTACCTAAGGGCTTCTCATACTCCCAGAAGAAGAAATTCTATTTTGACCTCAAGTACTATTTCTGAGAGGAGCCATTTCTCTACAAACATTGCTCAGACCAGATTATTTGAAGTTGTGTTCCTCAAGAAGAAGTGACTAGTATTCTTTACCATTATCACACATCACTAGTTGGGGGCCACTTTGGAGCCATCCGAACAGCTACTAAGGTCCTATAGTGTGGGTTTTACTGGCCCACCATTTTTAGGGATGCTAATGACTATGTAAGAAGGTGTAATGAGTACTAGAGGATTGGGAACATCTCTAGGAAGCATGAGATGCCACTAAATAATATTTTGGTGGTTGAACTATTTGATGTTTGGGGCATTGATTTCATAGAGCCCTTTCCCACTTCCTTTGGCAACAAATACATCCTGTTGGCAGTTGATTATATGTCCAAATGGGTAGAGGCCATGGTTCTCCTACCAATAATGTCTGGATCGTCATGAAGCTCCTGAAGAAGAATATTTTCTCAAGATTTGGCACTCCAAGAGCAATAATAAGTGATCGAGGCACACACTTCTGCAGCCGTCAATTTGAAGCCATTCTTGAAAAATATGGTGTGAATCACAAGGTTGCCACTCCCTATCACCCTCATACAAGTGGCCAAGTGGAGTTGCCCAATATAGAGTTAAAAAGGATCCTTGAGAAGATTGCTAATGACTGAAGGAAAGATTGGTCAGTTAAGTTGGATCATGCTCTTTGGGCGTATAGAACGACTTTTGAGACCCCAATTAGAATGTCTTCGTATAGATTAGTGTTTGGGAAGGCTTGTCACTTGCTGTTTAAGTTGGAGCATAAGGCCTATTGGGCAACAAAACTACTCAATTTTGATCTGAAGGAAGCGGGTGAAAGAAGATTGTTACAACTCAATGAGTTGGATGAGTTTAGACAGGAAGCCTTTGAGAATGCCAAGCTTTACAAGGAGAAAACAAAGAAGAGGCATGACAAGAATATTCTAAGAAGTGACTTCTACATAGGCTAGAAAGTCCTACTCTTCAATTCTAAGCAAAAGCTATTCATTGGGAAGTTGAGGTCAAGGTGGTCAGGGCCCTTTAAGATCACTAAAGTGTTCCATTTTGGAGCTATAGAGATCATACATCCTACAAAGGGCACTTTAGAGTCAATGGCCAGAGGTTAAAGCCATACGTCGATGGGAGCTATGACAAAGTCGAGGCTTTAACTGCACTTTCTGATAGTCACTGATGGATAGAATCATGTCTAACTTAGGGACATTAAACCAAAGTGCTTGTTAGGTGACCACCCAATTTTTCTAGTCTATCTTTTATTTTTAATTCTCTAGTATTTTTCTAGTTCTTCTTTTAATTTAGGTAGAAATTTAGTTTTGACTGATTTTAATTTACTTTTTGTACTTTTGGAGCAATTAGGAGGTACACAAGTAGAGAAGGAAGCTACCAAGGGCAAAAGTTGCAAAAAAGGTAAACTGTGCATAATTAGGATAAGCAACAATGCATTATAGCGCCGTGCATTGCGCTATAGCGCACTGCACTATAGCACAATCCCGAATATGCAAGTTCCACATAAGGTTTTTAACTTGTGCTATAGCGTGAACCCTTGTGCTGTAGCGCAAGTTTACATTTGTATAAAAAAAAGGGTTTTTGGCTACGTTATAGCGCAAGCACGTTTTTGCATTAGAATAAAAAGGATGTTGCTACAGCACAAACACAAGCACACATACACAGATTTCTTCTCCTTTCCACTCCCGCAGACACCCAAACACAAAACCTCACTTCCCCACTTAATTTCTCTAACTTAAATCACTTTCCCACCTCAAACCCGCCCTATCCCCTCACATTTTCACTCACCTCACCACCATAACCACTGATCTCCCCCACTCTGAACCCTAACTCGAAAAATTGGGAATTCTTAGGTAAAAAGTGTAACATTCCGAGTTTTGTCTAAGCTAATTAACTCAATGTCCCTAGTTAATTAGAGGGGTTAGCGATTAACTGAGGACTAATTGGCTAATCTTGATGAGTGTGAGCTTAGTAAGATAGAAAAAGTCAACAACTAAATCATAGCGCACTAAATGTTTTAATTAAAGCTTAATCATTCAAACCTCATTAATCCATGATTTAGAAACATAATTAAGCTAATATAATCTTATTAATTAAGTCCATGACAAATGTTTTACCTTAATCAATTGTGATAAATTAATCCAGACACCCTAAATACATAATTAGTAAGAATAATTCTTTTTGGAAGAAAATGTCTCAAAAGTGTAATTAACCGAAATTGACTAAAGAGCAATTAAACTAATTAACTTAATTAATAACTTAGATAATTCTAATAGCTTTGAAAATTCAAAAATTTCCCCTAATTATTGCATGAAAATTTCGGCCAAGAAAGAGCAAAATCCAACCCTCTAACCCTCCATTTGTCTCTTAAATCTTGCACCTTTAATCTAAGCTTGGGTTAGTAGCATCACCTTAGCCTAGACCAAAAGAAAGGCTATCCACGACTTGAATTATGCCACATGGGTAAATCATACTCCATCAATCAAACCCCAAGACTAGTGCCTTTCGTTAACCCCTTGAAAGAACACAAAATGGTCCTTGCTATACACCAAGATTCAAAGAAAACACAACCACCTCTTTTACCTCAAGATTCTTAACCCTCTTGCTTGTTGAAGGAGGCAAAAATCATCTCCTACCTACCCGTACTAAGGACGCCACTAGCCCCCTTGATCTCCTCCATTTGCAAGTTTTCATTCTCCCACTACAAGCCCAAGCTCTCATCTGTCTCTAAACTTCATTCTAGCTCTCTTGCTCTTCCAATCTCTCTTGTTCTTCTGCCCACTTTCTCACCCCATTCAACCTTCTTTCCTATCACCATCCTCAAAAGCCCTTCAAGGACCACCTTCTTTGGTCTTTGGAGAAGCAAAGTAAACGCACATTAGCCCCATTCTTCCAAGCTCTAAGGAATGAGGCCATCTCTACCCATTTTCATTCTTCAAGCATTCCAAGAAATCTTTGTGGTAGTGACTCTAGTCCTTTTCTTTTTATGAGTCCTCAAGCTCTATAACTCATAAGCTCTCCAAAGCTAAGTGGTTCTAGGATATGCTCTAAGGCTTCATGGCCATACTTCTTGCTATGAAGTGTTTTTTTTTTGTGTTATGGCTCTTTCCTTGCAATATGTTTCTAGTAATGCACATGTATTGCTTGAACCCAACTTTTTAGAACTCAAAATATTGATTTTTCATCAAAACCTCAAAGTATAAAAGTGGTTTATAAGAGAAAAGTGATCACTTCAGGAAAAAGGCTTCATGTTTTTGCAAGAACTAATGAGAGCTAAAATTGTGGAAGCTAGAAATTCTGGCAGTCTGTACTACACAACCAATAACTCATTCAATACAACTCTAAATGCAATGAAACTAATTGTAAATGACAATAGAATCATAGAGACTTTTACACATATAAAATACATGAAATTTGGCCTTAAAACGGGGGAGATATGAATTTTTAAAGTGGGCTGTCCTCGGATATTTTTCTGTTCGAGTAGTCTGTACAAAATGTTTAATAACTCAAGCTATACATAACATTTTTGAGTGGAACCAAGTTTGTTAGAAAGCTAAGACATAGATGAACACTCCCATAAAACAGTTTTTATAGATTCCTTATGAGGAACTCCCTGTAGAGTTTACAAATCACTGTTCCGGGATAAAACTACAAGACCAAGTAGTCCAATTAAAATGCGCATATCTCAAGTCACAAAATGAATTTTTGGGTGGGGTTTGTTTTATTTTAAAAATATACTCAGAGAAGTATAATCATACAAAAATTCAAGTTAATAACAAGAGATAAAATTATGGTGAATTTATGACGCTACTGCCCCACTATAAAAAGTAAATCTGGTTAAGGTTAGTTTTAAAGGATAATGAGAAACAAACTTGAAGACATCAAGACCCCAAATTAAGATATTGGAAAACTTCATAACTCAACTTAAAAGTTTTAAAAAGGATAATAGATGAAATTAGCCCTATGCCTAATGAAAGAACCGACACAAGAGGCAAACTCAATTAAAAGCTTGCATCTAATTTACTAAGCTAAGCTCATAAGACTTTGCATATTATGTAAACCTCTATGTGCCAACATGATATGATGATGATAATATGATAATTATAATAGCATTGATTTGATGATGACATGATGATGATAATGATGCTTAATGATATGTGAGATTGAACTCTCTATTTGGCAATTTAGGGAAGCTCCGGTCAAGCTATTAGGCTGCTGGAATTCCAAAAGGTTATGGACTTAGAATAATTTTGCATGATAAGCCTTAATAAGAAGTGATTGAACTAAGGGTATGATCCTTCGAAAGAGAAGGTGGCTCGTAATAAGAAACTCCCCCTCCACCCATGGACTCGCATGAGGCATCGCAATGGACCCAAGTAGTGTGAATACCAGGGAAGGGCTTACATGAAGCATGGCAAAGGACCCAGCTAGTGTAAGTACCAAGAACTTATGATGGCGACGGCCACGATATGAGCTCATTACCAACTATGTTTAGTGGGTGGTAAATAAAAGACCTATGATAAAGTCAAGTCTAATGAAGAAAGGGACTTCGGTCCGACCCAAGTAAAGAATGAAACTCTCAAGATGGTCATGCATGATATAACTTGTTATATAAGCTCTTATGTACACCATGATGTTATCGTTATGGTGAGAATACGTACCAAAAATTGAATCCACTTTGGATATTCATGTTTCAAAAACCTAATAATTAGACCTTATGAATGCTCACTATTTTCACTAATAAAACCAAAGTGGCTGAGACGATAATGATGACACTTCCGTGTCAGGTTTAAGTCCTACTAGGAAATATTATTTCTCACCTTAGCTATTTTGCCAAGTCGTGACCAGATTCCAATAGAGCACTTGGTGGAGTGGAGCATGGATTCACCCCATTATGAATGGACAAACGATGTGAACGTGTAGACCATTATGGCAACAACCACCACGGTGGTACATACCTATTTTTACCCCAGTCAAATGCATGAAGGAGTGGAGGCTAATGTTTGGCCTGCTCTGGCTGATGTTCCTACAGCCTATCTTGGACAGCCACTAGGTCCATGAGATTTTCCACCCGAACCCTTGCCGGACGTCACTATGGAGCCAATGTCTCGAGAGCTACCAATAATCGAGCCCCCGCCCTAGCCAGCGATTCCCATGATCAAGCTTAGCACCATGACCTCTCAATGGACCACCACTGCCTCTCTGCTTTACCCCAAGTATCATCCGAAGGCCATTCTGACATTTGAGGAAGATCCTTCTGGAGAGCAGTCTTCCGTGGCCAGCTATGCCCCTTATTAGGCCGAGTGGAGTCGCTGCGGTTACCGTATTGAGGTACTTAGTTTGCAGCTCCGTATCATATAACATCCCCACTTTAGTAAACCGAACATGATGGAAACTTTGAATTAATTCCCTTAGGCAATGTGAGAATTTCAAAGACAGCACTATGCCATGACGATTCCCACACTTGGAAGTATAGGGTAATGTAACACTGCCATTGAGAATATGGCACTGCCGTATGTTAAAAACTAAAGAAATGACAAAAGTGCCCCTATACACTTTTATTAATTATAGGAATGCCCAAGATTTTTAGGAATTACATTTTGACCCTAAAGAATTATTTTCACAATAACCCTAGAACTTTTTGTAAAATGACATTGATGTCCCCACATCGGTAGAATTAGCAAAATGGGGTTTTAAGCGGAGTAGAATCACGTGGCGAAACTATAGAAGTTTAAATCCCTGCCGATTGGATCATGGAGACAGCCTGGTGTGAAATGACGTGGAGTGCCCCTGGACTTGCTCGAAATTATGAAAATGCCATTGGTTACAGAAAATAGGAAACAGAAAGGCTCCGGATTTACGAAAATGTCTAATTTACTCCGTTAATTCACTTATTCGGTTTCAATAGTTATGTAAGGAAAATTAGAAGTTAATCAGATATTAATCGGGTGCTAATTAGATATTACAAAGAGAGTTTAGGCTTAAGATAAATTAAAATGAATATGTAGATATCTTACAAACTATTAAGTAACGATTTACCAGTTTGGAGGAAATCGGTAACTATTCGGTGTTTTAAACTGCCAGAGCCGAATCAGTAGAATTTTACACTGATAACTTTAGATTGAAAGGCTGAAATTCAGCCACCTCCACCACCATAGATGGCGCCATATGGTAGCCATATGATGGGGAAATTTGGCCAAATCATGACCATTGGAGCTAAATATCTAAAGTCATCCTTATCTAGGTCATAAAGCCTAGAAAAATCTCACCCACCTCCCTCATTATGCGCCCTCCATCATGCTTCAGCCCTCTCCCATTTCTTCTTCTTCTTCTTCTTCCTTTCTTTCCTTGCCTCCATGACCAAGAACTTCAAGCTTAAGATTGGAAGCCCTCTTTTTTTGAAAGCTAACATGTAAGGGAACTTCTCATAAAAATTTCAGAACCAAACTCGTTGCCATCAGCCTCCCAAACACAGACTGAACTTGACCTAAGTTAAAACCGGCCGAGACAGTAGTCCAAAGAGGTTAGGTTTCGAGACTCATAACTCAAAATATACTCATGGAAATGGTATGAAACTTATCCCTTTTGAAATCTTGTTCTATTAGCTTTAATTTGACATAAATTTCGTAGAATTTCACTTAGATTTCTATTTTTAGTGAATTTTCACTTAAAAGGGTATAATTCTGGCTAAGAACAGGGCAGTCTGAGGTAAATTGTTTGTATCTAGAGTTATACAAATCAAAATGAGACGGGACCAAAAGGGTTGGAAACTAGACACATAAGGCTATGATATATCCAAATTTTAGACTTAGATGAGTTGAATTGAGCAAAGAGTGGATTATAACAAAATCGGGCAGAATAAGAGAGAGTAAACTGAAAATCCCATAGATGCTTGAATTGAACTTGGATAATGATGCTATGAATATCTATGTAATGGTTGATCCATATTGGAATGCAAGTTTGAAAGACTGTACTGGTTGTCCGGCACTATTCATGGGGAAGCGGAGTCGATCCGTTATGCTGCCGAAATTCTGGCAGAAATTTATGAATTATATGAACGTTATAACATTTATATGTTATACTCATAAGATTCATATATGTAACACCCTACTTATTTAATGTTATGCTTAAGTCATAGCAAGAAATTAAGTAGTTTGTGTTACTGTGTTAATATCCTATTTACGTTTCATTTATCCGAATCATTTGGGGGAAATGGGATGCCATACAATGAACGTGATAGAGTTTATCTCGTTATAACCACACAGTAAGCATAAACAACACACATACTATCAACTGTATATAGGTATATATATATATATAGACGGGAACCACTGTTTTAATTTACAGACAAGTTTCAAAATAGGATACATGAGTGGGGTCAGGTACTAAAAAGAAACATAAGACCCATGTCAGTCGGTCCGATCCTACGTGGTCCTCAGTGGACGTTTTAAATCTATCACTGCCTGTATGACCCAAAGCCGCATACTACCAAAACAGGGTCATGCTGTACAATACGGCCTGTGGTTGACCTACTCAATCAGGTAGCCGTTGGCCACACCCGGCCCGGCTGGTGAGTAGTCAGGAACTGATCCGGAGGAGGAGGAAGATGAGCCGGTGGCCTCCAAGGGGTCACTTCTGAGCCGAAGGATGTCTGGTACTACTGCGGAGGTGACTCGGTGCAGGATCGCCAGGCTACAGGTGCTGCAGGTGCAGGGGGCGCTGGTGGAGGATGTGCCGCATACAACGGGACCTCAAAGTATGGGGTGGTAGGATCAAAAGCAGGATGATGTAAGGGGACAGTGAAATCCCTATCACTAAATAGATACAGGCGAAACTGGTAAAAGCCGGCTATATACAATGAGCCTACTGCCGGATCATGGGGGAGCTGCAAGTCTGGAATCTCAACGAAAAGGGTAGCTGTCGTGTCCATCGTCCACGTCTGAGAATGAGGCGGAAATGTGAAGCGAGGTGAGAATTGGAGAAATTCTCAGTAGGGTTTGCATATAGTGTATACTGACCTCGCGTTCATTCTCAGTTGCCTCGGGTTTTATGAAATTTTCTTAAAACATGAGATTAAACTTAACTACATATACTTAGTAAGGTTGAGAAAAATGTCTAGTCCGAGGCAAGGTTTAGTTTTACTTAAATAACATAAGAAACAGAATAAACCATCAACACTAATACATAGGACAGAGGGGCAAGAGAGTGTATATACAACCACAAGTAGACACAACGGACAAACTGCAAACAGTATGCAATGACATGTTAAATGCAGCCATGCACTTGATGCAATTATGCAAATCTCATGCTTCATAACTTTTCCTCTTACTTTTCATCATTTTCCATTACTTGGTCCCCTGGGAGTTCTTGGCCATTTTAGACTCCTGGGTAATAGTCTGCTTATCAGGATCGAGCTCGTTCCTATACAGGAATGCCGGGTTTACTTTCCCAGACCTTCCCACCGATCTATTCCCCTTACTTTTTATCCGGGGCTGGCCCAAGTAACATGGAAATCTCATCATAATATGTTCTTTGAGTTCATCATAACATAGCTTTCATAGCTTTCTTGGAAATGCACATGCCTCTACATGTATCTCATAATTCATGCATAAGCTTTACCGCAATTTCGACGGCATAACGGAGCGTGTCCGCTTCCCCATGAATAGTGCCAGTATGTAGTATATCAATTTGTCAAGAGAAACACTTCACTTCATACATAAATCAACATATTTCATTCATGCATCAATCCTAGATTCAAGATATCAGTGTTGCACTCTAGAATATGCTTACTGCCTCACTGCTTGTATTCAATCCGATTCTTGTAAATTATGCCATAATTTCTATTTAGGTCGTCTGGACCTAAATCTTGGATATGTTGAAGTGTTATGTGTCTATTTTCTAACCTCTTTGGTCCCATCTGATTTGGATAACTATAACTCAAGATATTCGGGTTTTATCCCGGCCTGCCCTGTGGGTGGCCAGAATTGCACACTTAGAAGTAAAAATCTACTAAAAATAGAAAACTATCTCAAATCATACGAAATTGGCCTCATATTAAAGCTAACAAGACAACCTTTCAGATACAAAAAGTTCCATTTCATTTGCCTTAGTAGGGCTCGAGTTACAAGCCCTGAAACTTAGCCTTCCTGAACTGCCCTGTGTTGGTCCGGTTTGGACATAGGGTAACTTCTTCGAACCACTGGGAACAACTGAGTTGGTAACAAAATCAGAATCTTATATTGGGGTGTTTCCCTGTGTGTAAGCTTTCTAACAAAATTAGTTTCACTCGAATTGGAGTTGTATAGGGTGAGTTACACCCTTCTCAACCCATACTGCTCGGGTGGATGTTCTGATTCCTAGGTCGAACTTCAAAAATTCATATCTCTCTCAATATTACTCCAATGGTATTATATGATATATGTGTGGAAAGCCCTAGATGTCTAGTTTCACATAAAAATGGTTTCATTAATTTTGAACGGTGGAAGGCGGAGCCGTACACTCCGCCGGACGGACGGCCGAGGGTTTTGAGTCTTCCAGCCTCTCAACTCTTCCTATCTTCATCCTTCTTTGTGTCTAATTCAGTTTTAATCTCATAGACAGCCAATAAACCAGCTATAATTCATCATAATCAATCAATCAACATATCAAAATTAAGGATTTAAATCACCATCAATCATCCAAGAGTCAGAAAATCAAGCAAGAAGAAAACCTCTACCTCTATGATCAGGTTAAGCTTGTTGAGTTGGTAGCTGAAATGAGAGTTGGATGGAGTGGAGAAGAGAAAAGAGAGTTGAATTGAGGAAGAGAAGACAACGTGAGAAGAGTGGGGCTGAAGGGGCAGGAGGAGGATATATATATACACAAGGCTCTGAAGTGGTAGTTAGGATATGTGGCTTTGATTGGGTGAAATTCTTGTGGGTAATATTCAGCCATGTCTCCTTCTTGTGTGACAAAAATGCTCTCCACGTCGCCTAAGAAGTGAGACTCACGCCAACAAGATAGGAATGTGACATCGGAACTCGTGTGATTGTTAAAGTCGGAATTCATGCATAGCTATTCGGATGAAGTCGGAACTCGTAATTATCTTCTCATTTAGTGAGAATTTGGGCATGAAGTCATAACCCGGAAATCGCAAGGAACAGCTACCTTAAAAGCGAAAGTCAGGGCCAAAACGTGAAACCAAAACACTCAAACCCGGGAGTCGGGGTCATCCTTGACTCGATTTTTAAGCATAGCACCGGATATAAGGATTCAAAACATAAATTCTGTGTACCCGGAACTCGGAATTTATAGAACCTGGCACTCCAACTCGATATCGGAACTCGGAAATGAGGAGAAAAAGATCGTGGTAATGAACTCGGGATCCAATTTAGTTAAACTCGGAGGTCGCACTTCGTGTCTATTTTGAATCACCTAATATCGGAACTCGTATATCACGTTCGTTCCTATTTGAGCATAAGGTCGGAAATCGTAAGCTGCATACATGAGGTCGGAAATCGGAATAAATCCCTTGTAGGCCTTCGGACGAAATTGGAAGTCGAAGATACTACTGAGGTCGGGAGCGGAATTATAAGACAAACTCGAAACTCGGAATTTTCAACATTGGATGGGATCGGAAGTCGTAAATCGGACGTTACAATATATGCAAGAATGATTTAAGTATGATATGAAGTATATGAATGATTGCATGTAGCATAAGCATGTATAATCATGTCCGAAGAAGAATAAGATTTATGAGAACTTGCAAGAAAGACGTACCAAGCTAGCGGTACTGTCTAAGACTTGGGCCAGCCCTCGACCAGATTTAAGGGGAATAGACCGGTGTGAGGGTCGGGGAAAGTAAACCCATCACTCATGTATAAGTACGAGTTCGGACCTGAAAAGCAGGCTATTACCCAGGGGTGAGAGAGGTCATTCACCTCCAGGGGACCAAGTACAGAGAAGAACAAGATCAAGTTGCAAGTTATAGAAAGAGATAAATTAAGTTAAGTGCACTTGCATACAATCAAGTACAAGTATCTACATGTGCATTTCTAATTATCTCATTATGCCATGATATTATTATGATCCTTGTTGAAGTATATTACTCTGTTCATGTTCCTAAGTCTGTCATATGAAATGGCAAGTGGTTGTTAAAATCTATCTCGCTTCGAGTAAGGTGTTTTCAACTTAAAACTGGACCACTATTTGTTTATATGTTCTCATGTTTTTATAAAAAACCGAAGTGGTTGGAATGTTTATAATGACACTGTAAGGTTGGTTTTAGTTTACCTACAGAAAATCTTAGGTTCTCACTGCCTGCTTGTATGTTTTTGTTTTCCGTAAACATTCCAGCACCCAAGTTGGAAACTAAGTGTGAGGCGGAGTACAGGACCTTTCATCGAGCAAGAATCGGGCGTAAGCTAGACTAAGAGACTCTTGAAGCTAGCTAACGACTAGTCGGATGTAAACGCTGTGTACTGTGTCAGTCACAATTCCTTTTAAAGTGTAATTATTTTATTCTCTATGTATCAGAGATTATTAGTCAATAATAAAGTGAGTAGTTAAAGGGTCATGTATTATATTTTCCGTATTTTAAAGATTTTCTTAATATAGTGACAACCTCTTAATATAACTCCATGACTCGAGCATGGCTTATATAATAGAGGGTGTTACATCTATTAGTATCAGAGCAGTTCATCCTGTATAGGCCCGTGGATGGACTGATTATGCTTCTGATGCATACTCTGAGAATCTAGATAAACCATGCTTTAGGTCCTCATATGAAGAGGACATTGAAATGTTTTGCATGGTAGCCTTGCGGTGAGTGTTGTGGACTACCTGTTGCACTTGACTGAATATTGAGCCTGATCACCTCAATATAAGGTTTTGTGTAAGCAGAGACCTATAACATCCTGTAGGCTTATTAGGAACCTTCTAAATGTAAATATTAGGGATGAGACTCCTAGGAAAGTAACAATGGCAATAGGAGGTAGACAACTGAGCAAGTCAAAGGGTACAGAGAATTGGGACTCCGCTCAAGGAAAATTGTGTTGGACGGTTTGGCATTGACCTAGTAAAGTTGGTCATAGCTAAGAAAGATCATCTCCCAAATGCTACTGGGCAACTGAAAATTTAAGTCATCAAAGGAATTTTCTTACCTAGTGTAGTAGACCTAATTTTCAACAAGAGTAAGTCATCTCGAGTGGCGTTACTAGTACCCTTGTTTTCTTCATAAGTAAAATTCACTCGAAAGTACTTCACCGGCAAATTCAGTCAATAGTTTTTAAGCTGGATTACGGTAATGCCGTATCAGAAATACCCGATCCTTCATTATGAAGTTTGAGGTGTGGACAGATAAGCCAAGGTTTTAGAAAAGGGAATTAAGGTTAGAAGCCTCAGTTAGGTATAAGGGAAAAACCTTTTCAAGACTCTATTCAGAGGTTAAATTGGTTTTCTTTTTTGAGCGCTTATAAAACTGAGGAGCATTAAGCAGGATCTCAGCCTCAAGGGAAAACATTAACAAATTTTGGAGAAATTCATCTAATTATACATTACATCAGAATAGAGGTGTAGTTATTTACGGTACGAAAACGAAGTAAAGCTATCCAGACTATCTCCTTTAGCTTAAATCTAGGGGATCTTTCTACCTGGTCTTGTAACTTTAATATTCGATAGGAGTAATTTTGGATTGTGATAATACCATATTATAAAGACCTGATCCCTCATTAAGAAACTTGCAGGGAGGACGAATGAGGCAAAGAATCAATGAAAGAAGCTAAGGGCAGAAGCTTCGGTTAGGTACACTGGAGACCTTTTTAAGTCCCCGTCCAGAGAATAGAGTAACGTCTCCCTCAAGGGTACAGGGCACTAACCTTATAGCGATTGCAAATTGGAAGAATACTAAGTGGAATATTCGCTTTGAAAGGGAAACAGTTGAGCAAACTGTAAAGGAACCCAACTAATCGTACATTGAATCAAGATGGAGATATGGCTATACACTGTATGAAAAGCAGATGAAATTATAAGTGTAACAAGAGAGAGAGACAATATATCTCCTATTAATTTGAGGTAGAAACACTTTCAGACTGGAGATTGCATACGAATCAAGTGTAATTTTCCTGCCTTTCAGGGATAAAAGAAATGTTAGAAAATTTAGTCCTATTCAAATTCTATCAACCTCAGCCACCACAGGATCTGGATGATGGAATCATCTTTAACATGTTATTAGTAGAAGAATGAGGCTATTCAGAGAAGAAAGGCAAAGCCGAACAATTGCCTTTAGGTACCATTATATATGCTATGGGGGGAGTAACTCAATAAGGAATGTATTCAGATTCAGGCTAGAGTAATAAAAATTTAAAGTATGCAACTAATCCCGATAGACCGAAGGAACAACAGCAAGGTAGGTTCTAACAAGTGAAAATAGACAAGTTTCTGTAGTAATAATAGAACACAATAGGGACAAAGTAGGAGAAGAAGAAGTTTGGATTTATAACTGGCCCACTAAAGAGGGAAAAGCTACCTAGTATGAGGTTACAGTATAGACAAGATTGTGTATGAAATACCAAGCAGGGTTGCCTTAACATTGGTTATGAGTGCAACAGACCCAATGCACTCTAAGCAAGACCGGATGATGCACCAATATAAGATCAAAAAGGATTTGGGAGCATGCCCCATGAGGAGCAAAGTTATGACGTCAAAATTAGAGGCAGTCAGAAGAGTCTCCATATCTTGGACCAAATTAAATGATCATCATCAACGCACTAGGTTCCATCAAAGTTCTGTAGTTAAGCGTGCTCAGACTAGAGTAATATTATGATGGGTGACCTTCTGGGAAGTCCTCATATTGTAACTTCAATAGGGAAGCAAGACCATAATTCCCATTTTTCACAGCAAATGGATTACACCTTAGGAGCAAGATATTATGAAGAATAGCCAAAAAGTTTAGCAGTTAAAGTACCCACAAAAGTGAGAGATGGACATCAACACAATAGTCGAGAAATCTCCATGCTAACCAATTGAAGAAAAGTAGAAAATTGGCAGGAACTTCTACTGTCGCATAATCCATTCCTTACAGGAAGCTGATCATATTTTGAGGGAGCAAGTATCGCAACAATCATTGAAAAGATCAACAAAGACGACACGAGACCCGATTAGCAAATAAAGAGAAATGGAGTAAGGCCTGCAAAAGAAGGAGAAATTTCGAAGCAAGGACTATAGGTATATTTAGAGGGAAGCTCTAGCATTACACCTAAAACCTAATGTAAGGGGGATTCATCACTAATCGAAGAGGATCAGGTAGGCGAGAGTTTTAATATGGCCTGATCAGTTTCTCAGAAAACTTCAACGAGGCCATTATGACCACTATTTGTCGAAGTTGATCGCTGCTGTAGCTGATAGTTTTCGTAATGGCAAGGACTTCTTCAGTTGGTATTTGGGACCCAAGGCACAAGTATTAGCAAGTTTACCGGAAAACATAGCGCACAAGTAGTTAGACACATGACATGGAGGATGAGGAATTTACTCGATGACTTTGATGATGGATCAGAACGTCAGTGAAACAAAGTATATTTTGGTACCCATATAATCCACGACAACTCTCTACTTAGATATTAGAAAGTCATCTTGTAAGACAATATGGTAAGAAAAAACTTTGCAACTTCGATGAAAGGATCTAACTTTTAACCTTGGTTTTCACATTAAACTGCTTGTATCTCAATAACCAAGAATCAAGGAGGATATCAGACCAATAGGAAGAGTTACGAGTCATTAAACTTAATCCGTATAGTGGGATTGACCTGAAATTTTCCTTCAGGCATTAGGCACGAGGCAAATTTTACCAAGAGGAATGAGTTTTAAGATAAAGCTCCTAGTTATAATTTTGTCGAGAGACCTAAGCCTATGTTTCTAAAGAACCATATCGGAGACGAATTTATTATTGAACTAAGGGTAGTTGAGCGAATAAGAATCTTGGAAAAGAATTTACAGACCTCCTTGACATGGGCATTATCGTCACCACATATTGACATCAATTACTATGATAACTGTTAATCCTTGCAATTACAAATCTTCATGAGTTGAATATCTGGGCTCTCATGTACGAGTGGCAAAAGATGTAGCAGTTACCACAAAGCGAGACTAGAGGGGCATAGAGCAAGAGAGATGGGTAGGAGTCTCCAATAAAGTGAACAATGATTTAGAGCGTCATAGGGACAAGGCAAGCTCAGGCACCAACATAAATCTCATGGATCCTTTGTACGTATCAAGATATTACCTCATAACCATCAGCAAGTAATCTCAAGATAAGATGCAAACTCAAAAAGAGGGATATCTCTATAAATTAAAGGGAATTTTTCCTTGATCTTTCTTAATCCTAGAATTTTGAGGACAAAATTTTTTTTTAGGTGGGTGGAATGTAACAACCCCACTTTAGTAAACCAAACATGATGGAAACTTTGAATTAATTCTCTTAGGTAGTGTGAGAATTTCTCAGACAGCGCTATGCCATGACGATTCCCACACTTGGAAGTATAGGGTAGTGTAACACTACCGTTGAAAATATGGCACTGCCGTATGTTAAAAACTAAAGAAATGACAAAAGTGCCCCTATAAACTTTTATTAATTACAAGAATGCCCAAGATTTTTAGGAATTACATTTTGACCCTAAAGAATTATTTCCACAATAACCCTAGAACTTTTCGTAAAATGACATTCATGTCCCCACATCGGTAGAATTAGCAAAATGGGGTTTTAAGCGGAGCAGAATCACGTGACGAAACTGTAGAAGTTTAAATCCCTGCCGATTGGGTCATGGAGGCAGCCTGGTGTGAAATGACGTGGGGTGCCCCTGGACTTGCTCAAAATTATGAAAATGCCATTGGTTACAGAAAATAGGAAACAGAAAGGCTCCGGATTTACGAAAATGTCTAATTTACTCCGTTAATTCACTTATTCGGTTTCAATAGTTATGTAAGGACAATTAGAAGTTAATCAGATATTAATCAGGAGCTAATTAGATATTAGATAGAGAGTTTAGGCTTAAGATAAATTAAAATGAATATGTAGATATCTTACAAACTATTAAGTAACGATTTACCAGTTTGGAGGAAATCGGTAACTATTCGGTGTTTTAAACTGCCAGAGCCGAATCGGTAGAATTTTACACTGATAACTTTAGATTGAACGGCTGAAATTCAGCCACCTCTACCACCATAGATGGCGCCATATGGCAGCCATATGATGGGGAAATTTGGCCAAATCATGACCATTGGAGCTAAATATCTAAAGTCATCCTTATCTAGGTCATAAAGCCTAGAAAAATCTCACCCACCTCCCTCATTATGTACCCTCCATCATGCTTCAGCCCTCTCCCATTTCTTCTTCTTTTTCTTCCTTTCTTTCCTTGCCTCCGTGACTAAGAACTTCAAGCTTAAGATTGGAAGCCCTCTTGACCTCAAATCCTCTTGCTCCTTTTATGAAAATTGATCCTCTCTTCCTTCTTTACAAAACCCCTCTAACAATTTCATGATTAAGCATCAAATAGAGCCTCCCCACATTCATATGAGCTGCTGCCATGATGAAGGAAGAAAGCTAGGAGTTGGTTCTTGGCCTCCTTGCTTCCATAGCTTCAAGGATTTCAAGGTAGGTAGCTTAAATCCTTAGTTGTTTGATGTATCATGTGACTATGTGGCTGCTATGTTCCTCTTATGCCATGCTTGTATGATGGTGCTTGATGTTCTTCTAATGTTTTGAGGTGACAAAACTTGGTTTAAGTTGAAGAATTTATTAAAAACTCAAAAGGGAGCTAGGCAGAATCTGTTTTGTGAGAAAACCCTACGGCGTCCATACTGGCGGAGTGTACAGCTCCGCCTACAGCTGTAGAAAGTGGATGAATATATTTTTATATGAAACTAGACATTCAGGGCTTTCCATACATATAAAATATAAGGCCATTGGATTAGTATAGAATTAGTTATGAATTTTTGAAATTTAACCTAGAAATCTGGACTTTTACCCGGGCAGTATGAGTTGAGAAGGATATAACTCACCCTACACAACTCCAAATTGAGTGAACCCAAGGTTTTTTGAAAGCTAACATGTAAGGAAACATCACATAAAAATTTCAGAACCAAAATCGTTGCCATCTGTTCCCAGCGCACCAGTGAACTTGACCTAAGTTTAAACCGGGCTGAGACAGTGTAGTCCAGTAGGGTTAGGTTTCGAGACTCATAACTCAAAATATACTCATGGAAATGGTATTAAACTTATCCCATTTGAAATCTTGTTCTGTTAGCTTTAATTTGACATAAATTTCGTAGAATTTCATTAAGATTTCTATTTTTAGTGAATTTTCACTTAAAAGGGTATAATTCTGGCTAAGAACAGGGCAGTCTGAGGTAAATTGTTTGTATCTAGAGTAATACAAATCAAAATGAGACGGGACCAAAAAGGTTGGAAACTAGACACATAAGGCTATGATATATCCAAATTTTAGACTTAGATGAGTTGAATTGAGTAAAGAGTGGATTATAACAAAACCGCGCAGAATAAGAGAGAGTAAACTGAAAATCCCATAGATGCTTGAATTGAACTTGGATAATGATGCTATGAATATCTATGTAATGGTTGATCCATATTGGAATGCAAGTTTGAAAGATTGTACTGGTTGTCTAGCACTATTCATGGGGAAGCGGAGTCGATCCGTTATGCTGCCAAAAATGTGGCAGAAATATGTGAATTATATGAACGTTATACATTTATATGTTATACTCATGAGATTCATATATGCAAGAATGATTTAAGTATGATATGAAGTATATGAATGATTGCATGTAGCATAAGCATGTATAATCATGTCCGAAGAAGAATAAGATTTATGAGAACTTGCAAGAAAGATGTACCAAGCTAGCGGTACTATCTAAGACTTGGGCCAGCCCTCGACCAGATTTAAGGGGAATAGACCGGTGTGAGGGTCGGGAAAAGTAAACCCGTCACTCATGTATAGGTACGAGCTCGGACCTGAAAAGTAGGCTATTACCCAGGGGTGAGAGAGGCCATTCACTTTCGGGGGACCAAGTACAGAGAAGAGCAAGATCAAGTTGCAAGTTAAAGAAAGAGATAAATTAAGTTAAGTGCATTTGCATACAATCAAGTATAAGCATCTACACGTGCATTTCTAATTATCTCATTATGCCATGATATTATTATGATCCTTGTTGAAGTATATTACTCTGTTCATGTTCCTAAGTTTGTCATATGAAATGGCAAGTGGTTGTTAAAATCTATCCCGCTTCGAGTAAGGTGTTTTCAACTTAAAACTGGACCACTATTTGTTTATATGTGCTCATGCTTTTATAATAAACCGAAGCGGCTGGAATGTTTATGATGACACTGTAAGGTTGGTTTAAGTTTACCTACTGAGAACCTCAGGTTTTCACTGCCTGCTTGTATGTTTTTCTTTTCCGTAAACATTCCAGCACCCAAGTTGGAAACCAAGTGTGAGGCAGAGTACAGGACCTTTCATCGAGCAAGAATCGGGCGTAAGCCAGACCAAGAGACGCTTGAAGTTAGCTAACGACTAGTCAGATGTAAACACTGTGTACTGTGTTAGTCACAATTTCTTTTAAAGTGTAATTATTTTATTCTCTATATATCAGAGATTATTAGTCAATAATAAAGTGAGTAGTTAAAGGGCCATGTATTATATTTTCCATATTTTAAAGATTTTCTTAGTATAGTGACAACCTCTTAATATAACTCCATGACTCGAGCATGGCTTATATAATAGAGGGTGTTACATATCATCTCGTGAACCCTTTGTACCTCAGGGCCAAAGAGCTAGGGGAGCCAGTCACTCAAGGGCTTGATTCCATAGGACCGAGAGGTGGGATGTAACACACTAATAAACCTATACTACGCTTAAGTCACATTACGGCATTTTATTAGTTGTTACTTATGCTTGCGGAAGACTTAAGCATCACTTTTTAAATTAAGTTACATGGAAAATAAGGTAAGTTTTTTTTTTTTTGAAATACATCGTCACTTTGCAGCGTTTTGGAAAGTGAATCCTTGAGCGAGAATGCAGATATAGAGAGCATGCCATACATAAATCATAACGCAATATCATAAAACATGAGAAAGATAAATAATTAGTAATCACAAATACATCGTAATACATAGCTAATTATTTCACCCATATGCGTTCATAATATTAATGAATACATGGAAGAAGGCTCATGGTCGTGCCACGGCCCAAATAGTAAAATACAAACTAAAATGACATAGTTCATTGCAAAAGGAATATTTGAAGGTGCAAAGCAACAGTAACTATAAGTCCAAAATAGCATAATCTGGCATTCCTCATCATACATCTGCTCGCAGTGTGGGGGATCCATGCTCCACTCCACCAGATGCACCATTCGAATATGGTGATGATACAGAAAAAAACTGGGGTGAGAAATGATATTTCTCAGTAGGACTCGAATCCAACACAGAAGTGTCATTATCATCGTCCCAGCCACTTCAATTTTATTAATGAAAATAGTGAGCATTCATAAGGTCCAATTGTTAGGTTTTCAAAACATGAATATCCGAAGTGGATTCAATTTTAAGTACGTATTCCTATTGTAACACCCTAATAAACCCATACTACGCTTAGGTCGTATTACGGCATTTTATTAGTTGTTACTTATGCTCGTGGAAAATTAAACTTCACTTGAAATTAAATTACGCGGAAAATACGGTAAGATTTTCTTTTTTTGAAATACGTCATCGCTTTGGAAAGTAAAGCCTTGAGCGAGAAGGTAGATATAGAGAAAGAGCATGTCGCATAAAATAAATACCCAAATATCATAAAACAAGAGAAAGGTAAATAAGTAGAAATTCACAAATACATTGCATTACATAACTATTCATTACATCCACATAGGTTCATAGTATTTATATACATGCATATATGTAACAGCATTACATCGAAGAAAGCCCATGGACGGGCCATGATCCAAATTCTAGGTACTAAATACAAACTCCAATGACAAAGCTCATCTCAAAGCGAAATATACGAAGATGCAAAGTGGCGATCGCTATAAGTCCCAAAATAGCTTCGTCTAGCATCCCACGTCGTCCGTCCGCCACAAAGGTCGTGGATCCATGCTTTACTCCATCGGATGTGCCAACAAAAATCTGGTGACGATGCGAAAGTAACTAGAGTGAGAAATAAGATTTCTCAAGAGACTCAAACCCGACACGGAGGTGTCATCGTCATCGTCCCAGCCACTTGGGTTTTCTTAAGAAATAGGTGTGAACATACAAGATTCAGTTACTAGGATTTGCGAAAAGATAATTATCCAAGTGGATTCACTTTTAAGCATACGTTCTTATTAGAAGCATTGAAGTAAAATAGGTAAACATATGAAAGCGCATATTTCATGAGTTAGTAGTTTTCTTGACCAAGTCTCTTTCTTGTCTTTCTATCCGGTTTACTTGACTTGTAACTTTCCGCTTCTCGCTATGCCTCCTTCACTGGTGGACCAAGTCCCTTTTTCTTTTCTTTTCTTATCTTAAGTCTTTTTCTTTTCACCCACTAAACATAAGTGGTAATGAGCTCATACCATGGCCATCGCCACCATAAAATTTCGGTGTTACACTAGCTTGGTCATGTCATGCCTCATGTAAACCCTATCCCCTATACTCACACTAGCTGGGTTTTGCCATGCCTCATGTGAGTCGTGGGTGAGGGGAACTTACTTTGGGTCACCTTCCCTTTTGAAGGATCACACCCTTAGTTTACTTTCTCTTCTTATTAAAGCTTATGATGCAAAATATTTCTAAGTCCACAATTTCTACAAAATTTCGCAAAGATAACGGCTAGACCGAAGCTTCCCAAAATTTTGCCAAACAGAATACCAGTATCACAGCATCATATCATATCATCATCATCATATCATCATATCATATCATCATCATCATATCATCATCACCATATCATCATATCATATCATCATCATCATATCATCATCGCACCATGCTTGCACCCTAAACATGGGCATATTCTCAAGCAAAGTCTTATGAGCTTAACTTAGTAAATTAGGTGCAAGCTTTTACATTGGCTTTCGTTTTATTGATTCCCTCTTCTCAATTATTCTAACTTGACTTATATGATTTTCATATTATATGATTTTTATATTTTAATTTGGAAGATTTATAGTTTAGGTTTTGCATTATAGTATGGTGAGAATCTTATGAATTTAATCCAGTATATTAACTATATTTACATTCGGTTTTTCGTTTTATTCGCTTCTTTTGTTAAGGGTTAGGTGAGCTTAGTATTTTATTCTATCTAGTCTTCATTAAGTAAGTTATGAAGTTTCATTACTTTAGGCTAAGGCCTTTTACCTTTTTAAGTCATTTATGCATAGTCTTACTTAAGGTTAAGTTTTGACAGTTTTACTTTTACCCCAGGCAGTAACTTTAAAAATTCACCATAATTTAGTATTTTATCATTTTAATGCGAAATTTTATATGCTTATAGGGTTCTGAGTCTAGTTTTTAATAAAAGAAGTCCCACTCAAAAATTCGTTGTCTAACTCCAGTTATGCATATTTTATTCTGACTGTTCAGTTTCTAAGTTCACTCCCGGTACAGTGGATTGTTACCTCTCATTATAATTGCTCCGAAGGAATCTGAGAAAACTGTTTTATGGGTTTGTTCCTCTATGTCTTAGCTTTCATTTAAACTTGGTCTCACTCAAAAATCATTTTTGTAGCTCGAGTTATACACATTTTAGTGTAGACTGCCCAGACAGAAACCAATCCGAGAACAGTCCACTTTGAAAAATCATATCTCACTCATTTTAACTCCGAATCTTATGTATTTTATATGTATGGAAAGCTCTCTGAGTCTATTTTCATATAAAATTGGTTCCACTAAATTCTGAGTTTTCTGGAAAAATTTATGCCATTCGGTTTACAGACTGTTAGAAAATCCAGATTTCACGTTTTGATTTTTCTCATGTTTTCTCCAAAACACTCAACCTCACTTTCAAGAAACCATTCTCAAGTTATAAAACACTCATATACCATGAAAGATTAGTGAAAAACTAACATGTTGGAGTTCAAAAATATTGAGTTCAGCCATGCATCACACCAAACCGAAAACATGTTTTCAACAACAACCATACAAGCAACAATATCTCATTTTATGACAAGAATGGCTATGATGCCCATAATCAATCTTTAAAATCACCTAGCTATGGAGAGCATAGGAGTTCTAAAGCTTGAAAAACAAGAGAGAAAAAAAGAGTTTAGAGCCACTACCAAAAGAGTTTTTCTTGAAGGCTTGAAGGATGGAGATGGTTGGAGATGGCCTCCTTCTCCTTGAGCTTGATATTGAGGCTTGTGTATGAGTAGCTTTGTTTCTCCAAGGACCAAATATGGTAGTCCTTGAAGGGATGGTGATGGTGGTGATAGAAATGAGAGTTGGATGGGGTGTGAAAGTGGGAAGAAGAACAAGAGGAATTAGAAGAGTAGAAGAGTTAGAATGAGGCTTAGAGAGAAGTGAGAGCTTAGGCTTGTAGTGAGAGGATGAAAACCACAAATGAGGGAGTGGGAGAGGGGTAAGTGGCACAAAAATGGGGCAAAGTGGGCTGATTGCTTTGCCTCTTCAACAAGCAAGAGAGAGTAGGTGTGTCTTACTTCTTTTTCAAGCAAAAGGGCTAGGGACCTTGGGGTAAAAGGGTGATTGTTTTTCCTTTGAGTCTTGGAGGCATCCTAATGTCCAATTTGTATTTTTCTCTAGGGGTTAAAGGGGAGTACCCCTCTTAGGATTTGGTTGCTTGTCTAAGACTCATCCAAGTGTCAAGATCTAGTGGTGGATGACAAGGATCCTAGTCTTGGCTTTTGATCTAATGGTGTAGGATTAAAGAGATTGAATGAAGGGTGAGATGTTGCTCCTCCTTGGTATGTCTTTTTAGGGCATATGCATGGAAGAACTTTTATCTCTAAATGTTATTAGAATTATTTAAATGTAATTTAACTTAATTGGCTTAATTACCCATGAGTTAACTCTTGTCAATTACACTTTTTATGAGGTCTTGCATTACGGTTAAGCGTATGCTTAATTTGGGGTTTAATTTTTCAAGAGTTGTCTCAAGTGTCTTAATCATTATAAACTTAATTAGTAAGGTTAGGTTGTCTTACTTTTGTTTTGGCACCTTCTGTAACACCCTAATAAATCCATATTACGCTTAAGTCGTATTACGGTGTTTTATTAGTTGTTACTTATGCTCGTGGAAAACTAAACTTCACTTGAAATTAAATTACGCGGAAAATACAGTAAAAAATTTTTTTGTGAAATATGTCGTCGCTTTTGAAAAGTAAAGCCTTGCGCGAGAAGATAGCAGTAAACGAGCGTATCGCAGAGATTTCGATATAAATAGAAGGAACATGAGATAAATCATAAAGTCATACATTCAAATTATAACATCAATTACATAATATACTTAATCCCGCAATATCCAAACAAATACATATAAAGGAAACTCATGGTCATGCCATAGCCCCAAATATCAAAGGTACACAAGTCTGATGAAATCCAATACAAGATGAAATACAAGAGTTAAGGAGCGCAAATCAAAATAAGCCCACGTGAGCATATCTTTGACTTTCGCCCGCTTCCATGCCCTTCCATCGAGCGGACTCAGGTCCTCGAATGTCCTAGTCCCCATCTTTGCTCGACCTCGGGAGCAGCGCTTGAGTGCGAATGATGAGGTGCTGCGAATCACCTCGATGCGACGGATGCGACGCCACCCCTAGGCGGCAGCTTAGCCGCCGCCAACTCCCAGAGCATCGACTGTTGCATCGAGGAGGATCCCTCCGAGGCACGTTCTTCTGGGCTGCTATGTTCTCTACCGTCCGCATCCGTTGCATCGAGGTGATTAGCAGCACCCTCGCATCATTCGCACTCCGCTGCTCCCGAGGCCAAGCAAAGCATGGGGACTAGACATTCGAGGACCCGAGTCCGCTCGATGGAAGGGCATGGAAGGCGCAGAAGTCAAAGATATGTCTACGTGGGCTTATTTTGATTTGCACTCCTTAACTCTTGTATTTCATCTTGTATTGATTTCATCGCATTTGTGTACCTTTGATATTTGGGGCTATGGCATGACCATGAGTTTCCTTTATATGTATTTGTTTGGATATTGCGGGATTAAGTATATTATGTAATTGATGTTATAATTTGAATGTATGACTTTATGATTTATCTCATGTTCCTTCTATTTATATCGAAATCTCTGCGATACGCTGCCATCGCTATCTTCTCGCAAGGCTTTACTTCTTCAAAAGCGGCGACATATTTCAAAAAAAAAAAATTTTTATCAGATTTTCCGCTGCACTTAATTTCAAGTGAAGTTTAGTTTTCCACGAGCATAAGTAACAACTAATAAAACGCCGTAATACGACTTAAGCGTAATATGGATTTATTAGGGTGTTACATTATGATATCAGAGCAGTTCATCCTGTTAAAGCCTGAGGATTGGACTGACTATGCTTCCAAGCATAATTCTACGTGCGCTATGTTAAGTCGTGCTAAGAACCCTGTCTGTATGATGGGATGTAGGACTTAGAATGCATGACCGTCTTGTGAGATTGCCTTTAGTTGCTGCCATGCTTATGCTTGATATTGGGCCTGATCAACTCGATATTTTTGTTTTGGTGTGTTCAGGAACTAATGGCAACTCGCAGACGTACCGCCACCAAGCCCAGCGACAACACGAACATCGCTGATTTCATGAGGACCTTTCAACAGATGGCGAATGCCATGCAAGCTCAAGCTACGGCAGCTGAACACATGATGGATCAGCTAAATCGAAGGTCGGAAGAGTCCGTCGGCGGAAATGGGGCAAGTACGGAATATCAAAAGTTTTCGGAATTTCGCAAGGCTAACCCGCCCAGTTTCAAGGGGGCCTTCAACCCTGAGGAAGCTGATGAGTGGATTAAAGAGATCGAGAAGATCTACTCGGTCGACTTGCTCGGAGACCCAAAAGGTAGCCTTTGCTACCTATATGTCGGCGGATGCCGACTCGGTGGAAGGGGCGAAGAGCTTGATGGAGAATGACCAAAGGGAAATCACTTGGGACGTCTTTAAGACAGCTTTCTATGAGAAGTATTTCCCGATGTCGGTAAGGAACGCAAAGGAGATGGAGTTCCTGAGGCTCTACTAGGGAGGTATGAGCGTTGCTGAGTACACACAAGTTTGAGGAGTGTAAGTTCTCCACGCTATATCGGCCGAAACTCATGAGCACTGGAAGTGCATGAAGTACGAAGGAGGTTTGAGGGCTGACATCCTGGCATCAGTGGCCCCGCTGGAGATTCGGAACTATACGGCCCTTGTCAATAAGAGTCGCGTGGTGGAGGACTGGAACCGCAAGCTGGCTATCCAGAGATCGGAAGCCCATAAGAGGAGGCAGGCATCTCAAGGGCAACACCAGAGACAGCCCCCACAAAAGAAGCCCTACCGTGGCGAGGGTTCTAGAGGCAAATAGCCACAGAGATCCTCTGCCAATCCTCCAAGACCTGCCGGCCAGCCTCCGAAGCCTGCGACCAATTCCGTTTGCCCTAAGTGTGGGAAGCAACACAAAGGGGTTTGCTACGCTGGACAAAATGTCTGCTTCAGATGTGGACAGCCCGGCCATTTTGCCAAGAACTGCACGAAGGACACATCTACCCCCAAACCGCAACGCCAAGGGAGGGTCTTCACCATGAATGCCGAGGAGACCACGGAGTCTGGTGATCTCATTCGAGGTACGTGCGAAGTAAATGGTAACATCTTAATCGCACTATATGACTGCGGTGCTCACGCATTCTTTTATTTCTCATGATTGCGTAAGTAGATTGGGGTTGTCTGTTTCTGAACTACCTTATATGTTGCTTGTTTCTACTCCCACTGGGAAACCAGTTAGAACTTGTCTGTGTTGTTTGAAGTGTCAAATTCATATTGAGGGTAGGACTTATGAGTCCGATTTAATCTGCCTTCCTTTGTCTAGTTTAGATCTAATCTTAGGCATGGATTGGCTCTCAGCCAACCATGTTATGTTAGATTGTGCTGCCAAAACAATCGTATTCCCTTTCTTACCTTCTAAACCTGTTAGTTTAGGCTTGAAACCTATCGTGTTATACTGTTGTAAGACTGAGAATCAAGAATACGTTCTCCTATCGGCTAGTGAGGTTGAACTAGAGCAAGCTCTTGAGGAGATTCCTGTGGCGAATGAGTACCTCAAGTCTTTCCCGAGGATATTCCTGGAGTTTCCCCCTGAGAGAGAGATAGAATTTTCCATAGAATTGGTGCCAGGGACTGGACCAATATCTATTGCACCCTACTGAATGTCCCCTTTGGAGTTGGAAGAGCTGAAGACCCAATTGGAGGAGTTGTTGGAGAAGAAGTTTGTGCGACCGAGTGTCTCACCTTGGGGAGCCCCGGTCTTTGCTTTGTCAAGAAGAAGGATGGAAGCATGAGGTCAGGCGTGGATTATCGGCAGCTTGAACAAGGTCACGATGAAGAACAAGTACCCCTTACCAAGGATAGACGATTTGATGGATCAACTCAGAGGAGCAGTGGTGTTTTCCAAGATAGATCTGAGATCGGGATACCATCAAATTAGAGTAAAGGAGGAAGATATTCCCAAGACGGCCTTTAGGACTAGATATGGGCATTACGAGTTTAGAGTAATGTCGTTTGGTTTGACTAATGCCCCAGCTGTGTTTATGGATTATATGAACAAGATCTTTAGGCCGTATTTGGATAAGTTTGTGGTGGTCTTTATAGATGACATCCTCATCTATTCAAAGACGAAGGAGGAACACGAAGAGCATTTTCGGATTGTGTTGGGAATCTTGAGGGATAAGAAGCTCTATGCGAAGCTGTCGAAGTGTGAGTTTTGGCTAGAAGAAGTGAAGTTCTTGGGTCACGTCGTGACTAAGGGAGGGATATCCGTAGATCCGAGCAAGGTGGAAGCTGTGATGAATTGGGAGAGACCGACGACGGTGACGGAGATTTGGAGTTTTCTCGGCTTAGCCGGGTATTATCAGAGGTTTATAAAGGGATTTTCTCAGATATCCCTACCTTTGACTAAGCTCACTAGGAAGAATGCTGCTTTTGTGTGGATTGAAGAGTGTGAGAGAAGTTTTCAAGAGTTGAAGGCGAAGTTGACTTCTACACCTGTACTAGTCTTGCCTGACCCTAAGGGAGCCTTTGAGGTTTACTGTGATGCCTCTGGAAGAGGGTTAGGTTGTGTCCTGATGCAAAATCGTAATGTGGTAGCGTACGCCTCTAGGCAACTGAAACCTCATGAAGTTAACTACCCGACCCATGACCTGGAGTTAGCGGCCGTGGTATTTGCCTTGAAGATATGGAGGCACCATCTATATGGAGTTAGGTTTGAGGTATTTTCGGATCACAAGAGTCTGAAGTACTTGTTTGATCAGAAGGAGCTTCACATAAGGCAGAGGTGGTGGATGGAATTCTTGAAGGACTACGATTTCGGGTTGAACTACCACCCTGGTAAGGCCAATGTGGTGGCGGACGCACTGAGCCGCAAATCATTGCATGTGTCGTGGATGATGGTCAAGGAAGCGGAGTTGATTGAGAGCTTTAGAGACTTGAACCTCGGAGTTACCCTGACCCCTCGTAGCATAAGGTTGAGTCTGATCAAGGTGACAAGTGAGTTCAGAGGGCAAATTATGTGGGCTCAGGAAGAGGATAAAGAGTTCTTGAGGATTGTAGCTCAGGTGAAGGAGGGAAAGCTGAAAGAATTTACTCAAGGCATTGATGGCGTGTGGAGGTATCAAGGGAGGATATGCGTGCCTGCTAAGGATGACTTGAGGAGGACAATTGTAGAAGAAGCCCACAAAGGTCATTTCACCATGCATCCTGGCATAACGAAGATGTACCAAGACCTCAAGAGGATGTTTTGGTGGCCAAGCATGAAACGAGACATAGCAGATGTGGTGGATAAGTGCTTAGTTTGTCAAAAGGTGAAGATTGAGCACCCAAAACCCTCAGGCATGCTGCAACCATTGGAGATCCCTGAATGGAAATGGGATGGAATCTCTATGGATTTCGTGATGGGTTTGCCCTGAACGCAAGCTGGATTTGATGCCATATGGGTTGTTGTGGATTGGTTGACAAAGTCTGCCCACTTCTTACCCATAAGGGCGAATTATCCTTTGGATAAGCTAGCCCAGCCTATACATCCAAGAGATCGTGAGATTGCACACGGAGTACCTGCAACCATTGTGTCGGATAGAGACCCAAGGTTTACCTCTAGGTTACGGGAGCCTTGCAAAAGGCATTTGGGACGAAACTTTGTTTAAGTACAGCCTACCACCCCCAGACTGATGGACAATCAGAAAGAACCATACAAACCCTAGAGGATATGTTAAGGGCATGCGTAATGGATCGACCCGGAAGTTGGGACAAGCACCTACCCCTCATCGAAGTTCGCCTACAACAATAGTTTTCATGCTAGCATTGGGATGGCGCCTTATGAAGCTACGTATGGTAGGAAGTGCCGATCTCCGCTTTGTTGGTATGGACCGGGTGAGCAAAACCTCTTAGGGCCTGATCTGGTTAGAGAAACCACCGAGCAAATTAAGAGGATAACCGAAAAGATTCTCACAAAGCACAAAGTCGTCAAGAGCTACGCGGACAAAAGGAGGAAGCCAATCGAGTTCCAAGAGGGAGAACACGTATTCTTGAAAATCACTCCTACAACAGACATAGGTAGAGCCCTTAGAGTCAAAAAGTTGAGTCCTCGTTTTCTTGGCCCTTTTGAAATCTTGAAACGAGTAGGAACAGTTGCCTACCGAGATAGCGTTACCACCTCATTTGTCAACCCTTCACAATGTCTTCCATGTCTCCCAACTAAGAAAGTACAACTCCGACCCCAACCACCTTCTTGAGCCAGAAAGTGTACAGTTAAGGGAAGACCTGACCTTCGACCTACCGCCTATGAGAATCATAGATAGGAAGGTCAAGCAGCTGAGGAACAAGTCTGTGCCCCTGGTGAAAGCGGCCTGGGGAAAAGGACACTTGGAAGAGCACACGTGGGAACTTGAGGTAGAGATGCAAAGAGATTTTCCCAATTGCTTACAGTGCAACTAATTTTGTGGGCAAAATTCTTTTAGCGAGGAGAAATGTAACATCCCCATTTCTACCTAAGCTAATTAGCTCGGTGTTCCCGGCTAATTAGATGGATTAGCGATTAATTGAGAACTAATCGATTAATCCCGAGAGCAAGAGCTTAGTAAATTAAGTCTAGCCAACAATTTAATCATAATGTCCTAAGCGTTTTAATAAAACCTTAATCGTTTAATCCTTAATTACTCGAGGGTGCCAAAACAAAAGTAAGACAACCTAACCTTACTAATTAAGTTTATAATGATTAAGACACTTAAGACAACTCTTGAAAAATTAAACCCCAAATTAAGCATATGGTTAACCGTAATGCAAGGTATCATAAAAAGTGTTAATTGACAAGAGTTAACTCATGGGTAATTAAGCCAACTAAGTTAAATTACATTTAAATAATTCTAATAACATTTAGAGATAAAAGTTCTTCCATGCATATGCCCTAGAAAGACATACCAAGGGGGAGCAACATCTCACCCTTCATTCAATCTCTTTAATCCTACACCATTAGATCAAAAGCCAAGACTAGGATCCTTGTCATCCACCATTAGATCTTGACACTTGGATGAGTCTTAGACAAGCAACCAAATCCTAAGAGGGGTACTCCCCTTTAACCCCTAGAGAAAAGCATAAATTGGGCATTAGAATGCCTCAAAGACTCAAGGAAAAACAACACTCCCTTTTGCCGCATGGTTTTTCCCACTCCCTAGCTTGTGTAAGAAGCAAAAATCACATCACTTTTCCTCCCTCTTTTGTGCCACCCATCAGCCCTCCTCTCTCCTCATTTTCATTCTTTCACTCTCCCAAAGACACACACAAAGCTCTCTTCTCTCTCTTCAATTTCAAAATTCTCCTCCTTCTCTCTAAACTCTCCAACTTCTCTCTAGAATCCTCCCACTTCTCTCATCCTTTCCTCTCCTCATCCCACTCACAAACTCTTCAAGAGCCACCATTTCTTGCTCTTGGAGAATCAAAGACAATCACATATCAAGCCTCTTTCAAGATCCAAGAGGAGGAGCACCACCACCATCATCTTTTTCCATCACAAGTTCCTTCAAAGAAAGCTTCTTGGTAGTGGCTCTAAACCCTTTTTCTCTCTTGTTTTCAAGCTTTAGAACTCCTATGCTCTCCATAGCTAGGTGGTTTTAAAGATTGATTATGGGCATCATAGCCATTCTTGTCATAAAATGAGATGTTGTTGCTAGTATGGTTGTTTGTTGGAAATATGTTTTTCGGTTTGGTGTGATGCATGGCTGAACTCAATATTTTTGAACTCCAACATGTTAGTTTTTCACTAATCTTTCATGGTATATGAGTGTTTTATAACTTGAGAATGTTTTCTTGAAAGTGAGGTTGAGTGTTTTGGAGAAAACATGAGAAATATCAAAACGTGAAATCTGGATTTTCTGACAGTCTGTAAACCGAATGGTATAACTTTTTCCAGAAAACTCAGAAATTAGTGGAACCAATTTTATATGAAAATAGACTCAGATAGCTTTCCATACATATAAAATATATAAGATTCGGAGTTAAAATGAGTGAGATATGATTTTTCAAAGTGGACTGTTCTCGGATTGGTTTCTGTCTGGGCAGTCTACACTAAAATATGTATAACTCGAGCTACAAAAATGATTTTTGAGTGAGACCAAGTTTAAATGAAAGCTAAGACATAGAGGAACAAACCCATGAAATAGTTTTCTCAGATTCCTTCTGAGAAATTATAATGAGAAGTAACAATCCACTGTACCGGGAGCGAACTTAGAAACTGAACAAGTCAGAATAAAATATGCATAACTGGAGTTAGACAACGAATTTTTGAGTGGGACTTCTTTTGTTAAAAACTAGACTCAGAACCCTATAAGCATATAAAATTTCGCATTAAAATGATAAAATACCAAATTATGGTGAATTTTTAAAGTTACTGCCTAGGGTAAAAGTAAAACTGTCAAAACTTAACCTTAAGTAAGACTATGCATAAATGACTTAAAAAGGTAAAAGGCCTTAGCCTAAAGTAATGAAACTTCATAATTTACTTAATGAAGACTAGATAGAATAAAATACTAAGCTCACCTAATCCTTAACAAAAGAAGCGAATAAAACGAAAACCGAATGTAAATGTAGTTAATGTACTCGATTAAGTTCATAAGATTCTAATCAAACTATAATGCAATACCTAAGCTATAAATCTTCCAAATTAAAATATGAAAATCATATAAGTCAAGTTAGAATAATGGAGGGGAAGGAATCAATAAAACGAAAGCCAATGTAAAAGCTTGCACCTAATTTACTAAGCTAAGCTCATAAGACTTTGCTTGAGAATATGCCTATGTTTAGGTTGCAAGCATGATGTGATGATGATGTGATTATGATGCCATGATAATGATGATATGATGATGATGATATGATGATGATGATATGATATGATGATATGATATGATGCTGTGATACTGGTATTCTGTCTGGCAAAATTTTGGGAAGCTGCGGTCTAGCCGTTATGCTGCCGAAATTTTGTAGAAATTGTGGACTTAGAAATATTTTGCATCATAAGTCTAATAAGAAAAGATTGGATAAAGTGTGATCCTTCAAAAGGGAAGGTGACCTAATTTAAGTTTCCCCTCACCCACGACTCACATGAGGCATGGCATGACCCAGCTAGTGTGAGTATAGGGGATAGGGCTTACATGAGGCATGGCATGACCCAGCTAGTGTAAGTACCGAAATTCTATGGTGGCGACGGCCACGGTATGAGCTCATTACCACTTATGTTTAGTGGGTGGAAAGAAAGGACTTAAGATAAGTCAAGTTAAGGAAAGAAAGGACTTGGTCCAACCCAAGTAAAGAACATAACTCTCAACTGTTTATGTATGTTATGACTAGTCGTATGAGCTTTCATGTATGCCATGATGTTGTTAATACAACGAGGATAAGTACTAAAAATGGGATCCACTTCGGATAGTAACGTTTTCGAAAATCCAATAATTGAACCTATTGTATGCCCACAGTTTTTCATTTAAAAACCGAAGTGGCTGGGACGATGACGATGACACCAAAGATGTCGTGTCGAGTCCTACTGAGAAATCTCATTTCTCATCCTAGTTGTTTTTCCGTCTCGTCACCAGATACTCATGGAGCCTCACGTGTCATGGAGCATGGAGCCTCCCCACCATGAGTGGGCCTATGATGAGGACGCCCACGCTATCGTGGCCACGACCACCACGATAGTTCGCACATACTTCTATCCGGTCGAGTTTTTGAGCGGGAGGAGCCGAGATCCCGCCACTTGCCTGTGGACATATCTTCGTCACGCCTTGGACAGCCGTTGGGTCCTTGGGATTTCCCGCCCGAGCCATTGCCCGCGATCGAGATGGAGCCTATGTCTCCCGGTCTACCCATAGCCGAGCCTGTGCCGCTGCCAGAGGTTCCCGTGATCGATGTGAGTTCGACGGCCACCCCTAGGGCTGCAGCAGCTTCGCCGCCACTCCCCGAGTATCGGCCTGTTGCATCTGAGGAGGATCCCTCCGAGGCACGTTCTTCGGTGGGCAGCTATGTTCCCGGCCGTCGCATCCGTCGCATCGAGGTGATTAGCAGGCATCCCCGCATCATTCGCACTCCACGCGTTCCCCGAGGCCGAGCAGCATAGGGGACTAGACATTCGAGGACCTGAGTCCGTTCGATGGAAGGGCATGGAAGGGGCAGAGAAGTCAGCATATGTCTACGTGGGCTTATTTTGATTTGCGCTCCTTAACTCTTGTATTTCATTTTGTATTGGATTTCATCAGACTTGTGTACCTTTGATATTTGGGGCTATGGCATGACCATGAGTTTCCTTTATATGTATTTGTTTGGATATTGCGGGATTAAGTATATTATGTAATTGATGTTATAATTTGAATGTATGACTTTATGATTTATCTCATGTTCCTTCTATTTATATCGAAATCTCTGCGATACGCTCGTTTACTGCTATCTTCTCGCGCAAGGCTTTACTTTTCAAAAGCGACGACATATTTCAAAAAAAAAATTTTTACTGTATTTTCCGCGTAATTTAATTTCAAGTGAAGTTTAGTTTTCCACAAGCATAAGTAACAACTAATAAAACGCGTAATACGACTTAAGCGTAATATGGATTTATTAGGGTGTTACACCTTCGAGTAATTAAGGATTAGACGATTAAGGTTTTATTAAAACGCTTAGGATATTATGATTAAATTGTTGGCTAGACTTAATTTACTAAGCTCTTGTTCTTGCTGTTGAGATTAGCCGATTAGTTCTCAATTAATCGCTAATCTCTCTAATTAGCCGGGAACACCGAGCTAATTAACTTAGGTAAAATGGGGATGTTACACCTATTGTAACAAGAACATCATGGTGTACATAAGAGTTTATATGACAATTTGTATCATGTATGTATATCTTGAAAGTTTCATTCTTTACTTGGGTCGGACCGAAGTCCCTTTCTTCCATTAGACTTGACTCTATCATAATTCTTTTAATTGCCACCCACTAAACATAGTTGGTAATGAGCTCATACCATGGTCGTCGCCACTATAAGTTTCTGGTACTTACACTAGCTGGGTCCTTTGCCATGTCTCATGTAAGCCTTTCCCTGGTACTCACAATAACTGGGTCCATTGCCATGCCTCATGCGAGTTTGTGGGTGGAGGGGGTTTCTTATTACGAGCCACCTTCCTTTTCGAAAGATCATACCCTTAGTTCAATCTCTTCTTATTAAGGCTTATGATGCAAAAATTATTCTATGTCCATAAATTTTGTGGAATTCTGGCAGCATGACGGCTAGACTGGAGCTTCCCCAGAATTGCCAAACAGAGAATTTAAATCTCACATATCATTAAGCATCATTATCATCATAATGTCATCATCATATCAACATTATCATCATCATATTATCATTATATCAACATTATCATCATCATGTCATCATCATCGCGTTGGCACATGGAGGTATATATAATACAAAAAGTCTTATGAGCTTTATCATCATCATATCATCATCATCATGTTGGCACATAGAGGCATACATAATACACAAAGTCTTATGAGCTTAACTTAGTAAATTTGATGCCAGCTTTTTATTGAATTTGCCTCTTGTGATGATTCTTTTATTAGGCATAGGGTCAATTTCATCTATTATCCATTTTGAAACTTTTATGTTGAATTATGAAATTTTCCCACATCTTACTTTGAGGGTCTTAATGTCTTCAAGCTTGTTTCTCATTAAAATTTTAAACTTAACCATAACTAGATTTACTTTTACGGTGGGGCAATAACTTCAAAAATTCACCATAATTTTCACTTTTATTATTTTGACATAAATTTGGGTATGTTTATACTTCTCTGAATCTATTTTTAAACAGAATAAAGCCCAGTCAAAAATTCATTTTATAACTTGAGATATGCATGTTTTACTCTAACTATTTAGTCTCTTAGATTCATTCCAAAACAGTGACTTGTAAACTTTACTGGGAGCTCCTCATAAGGAATCTGCTAAAAATGTTTTATGGGGGTGTTCCCCTATGTCTTATCTTTTTGACAAACTTAGTTTCACTCAAAAATGTTTTATACAGCTTGAGTTATTAAGATCTTTGTACAGACTAGCCCAAATAGAAACACATATGGGGACGGCCGCTTTGAAAATTCGTATCTCCTTTGTTTTAAAGCCAAATTTCTTGAATTTTACATGTATAAAAATCCCTGAGTCTATTTTCATTTAAAATTAGTTTCATTATATTTTGAGTTGTATTGAATGAGTTATTGGTCATACAATACAAACTGCCAGAATTTCCAGCTTCAACAATTTTTGTTTCAATTAGTTTTCTTGCAAAAACATTAAGTCTTTTCCTCAAGTGACCACTTTTCTCTTCCAAACCACTTTTATACTGAGATCTTGATGATAAATCAATATTTTGAGTTCTAAAAGGTTGAGTTCAAGCAACACATGCATATAACTAGAAACAATTTACAAGAAACGAGCCATGTCACAAGAGAACACTTCATATCAAGGAGCATGGCCATGAAGTCTTAGAGCAAGTTCTAGAACCACCTAGCTATGGAGAGCTTAGGAGTTCTGGAGCTCAAGAATATATAAAAAGAAAAGGATTAGAGTCACTATCACAAATATTTTCTTGGAAGCTTGAAGGGTGGAAGTGGCGGAAGATGGCCTCCTTCCTTAGAGTTTGGAGGAATATGGCTAATGTGTGTTTACTTTGCTTCTCCAAAGACCAAAGAATGTGGCCCTTGAAGGGTTTGTGATGGTGATGAAAGGAAAGAGGGTTGAATAAGGTGAGAAAGTGAAAAGAAGAACAAAAAAGGTTAGAAGAACAAAAGAGCTAAGATGAAATTTGGAGAGAGATAAGAGTTTGGGCTTATAGTGAGAGGATGAAAACTTGCAAGCGAGGAGAGAGAGGGGGCTGAATGGTGCCTTACAAGGGGTAGGTAGGACATGATTTTTGCCTCCTTCAACAAGCAAGAGAGTTAAGAACCTTGGAGTAAAAGGGATAGTTATGTTTCCTTTGAGTCTTAGTGCATAGCAAGGACCATTTTGTGTTTTCTCAAAGGGTTAATGTGAAGGCACTACTCTTGGGATTTACTTGATGGAGTATAATTTACCCATATGGCATGATCCAAGTGGTGGATAGCCTTTCTTTGGTCTTGCCTAAGGTGATGCTACTAACACAAGCTTAGATCCAAGGGTGCAAGATTTAGGAGACAAATGGAAGGTTGGATTGGGCTCTTTCTTGGCCAAAATTTTCATGCAATAATTAGGAGAAATTTTTGAATTTTCAAAGCTATTAGAATTATCAAAGTTGTTAATTAATTTGATTAGTTTAATTGCTTTTTAGTCAATTTCAATTAATTACACTTTTAAGACATTTTTCCTCTAAAAGAATTGTTCTTATGAATTATGTATTTAGGGTATAAGGATGAATTTATCACAATTGATTAAGGTAAAACAATTGTCATGTACATAATTAATAAAATTATATTAGCTTAATTATATTTCTAAGTTACAAATTAATGAGGTTCAAATAATTAGGTTTTAATTAAAACATTTAGTGCATTATGATTCAATTATTGACTTGACTCAATTTGCTAAGCTCTTGCTTATCAAGATTAGCCGATTAGTCCTCAGTTAGTCGCTAAGCCCTCTAACTAGCCAGGGACACTAAGCTAATTAGCTTAGACAAAATTGGGGATGTTACATGGGACAGGACCATAGACGCTAGGATATGTTGATTTGGGCTTGTTGTTATTGTCGCTCTGCATCTTCATGTATTCCTTTTTGTGACGAACTATGTCAGTTTAATTTGAATTTGGTATTTAATATTTGGGCCATGGCACGACCATGAGCCTCCTCATATGTATTTCTTAATTTTATGAACCCTTATGGATGAAATGACTAACTATGTAATTGCGATGCGTTTGTCATTACTATTGATTTATCGCTCTCATGTTTTATGATATTGTGATACGAGTTATATATGACCCACTCTCTAGACTTCTATTTTCACACTCAAGGCTTCATCTTTTCAAAACGCTGCAAAGCGACAATGTATTTCAAAAAAAATATATCGTATTTTCCACATAACTTAATTTACAAATGAAGTTTTAATTTTTTGCGAGCATAAGTAACAACTAATAAAATATTGTAATATGACTTAAACGTAGTATAGGTTTATTTGGGTGTTACATTATGGTATCAGAGCAGTTCATCCTAATGGAGCTTGAGGTTGGACTAACTATGCCTTTAAGCATAATTCTCCGTACGTTATGATTAAGTCATGCTTCAGATCTTGTCTGTATGATAAGATGTAGGACTCAAAATGCATGACCGTCATGTGATATTGCCTTTAGTTGCTGCCATGCTTATGCTTAATATTGGGCCTGATCAACTCGATATCTTTGTTTGGTATGTTTAGGAACTAATGGCAACTCACAAACGTACCTCCAATGAGAGCAACGACAATGCAAACCTCACTGAGTTCATGAGAACTTTCCAGCAGATGGCAAACACAAAGCAAGCTCAAGATACAGCTGCCAAACACATGACGGACCAGCTAAACCGAAGAGTCTGTTGGCAGAAATGGAGCTAATGTTGAGTATTAGAAGTTCTCAGAATTTCAAAAGGTGAACCCGCATAGTTTCAAGAGAGCTTTTAACCTTGATAAGGCTGACGAGTGAATCAAAGAGATTGAGAAGATCTACTACATGCTAGCCTTTGCCACTTATATGCTGATGTTGGATGTCGAGTTCTAGTGGAAGGGAGCAAAGATCTTGATGGAGAGTGTAACATCCCCATTTTTACCTAAGCTAATTAGCTCAGGGTTCCCGGCTAATTAGAGGGATTAGCGATTAATTGAGAACTAATCGGCTAATCTCGAGAGCAAGGGCTTAGTAAATTAAAGGCAAGACAACAATTGAAGCATAATGCATTAAAAGTTACAATTAAAAGCCTAAATGCCCAATCCTTATTAATTCAAGACTTAGAACATAGAATCAAGGTGATCAAACCTAATTAACTAAAAGCATATAAGCATCACATCCTAATCAAATTAATCCTCGTATCTTCTTTACATAATTAAGGAGGAAAAATCCTTTTCGATAAAAATGCATTTATGGCATAATTGAACCAATTGAATTATTTGACATTTAGATAATTGTAACAATTATAAAGATGTAGAAAACTTCCCTTTAATTATTGATTGAAAGTTTGGTCAAAGCAAGAGCCACATCTAACCATTCAATTGCCTTCTCATCATACACCACTAGATCAAGAGTCTATGTTAGTAGAACCCTTAAGTCATGACAAGAGTTGTACTCTCCTTCATCAAGATTGTGACACTTGGAGTGATCACAATCATCCAATGCCAATCCTAAGGTAGCTCATACTTTTAACCAATTGACAAAAACACCACAAAGCCTTTTACCCAAGTACCAAGACTCAAAGGAAACACAACACTCTCTTTTGCCCCATGGTTTTTCCCACTCCTTAGCTTGTGTAAGAAGCCAAAGTAACCTCACCTTTCCTCGCTCTTTTGTGCCACCCATCAGCCCTCCTCTCTCCTCATTTCATTCTTTCACTCCTCTCACAAAGACACACACACAAAAGCTCTCACCTCTCTCTAAACCTCTCTTTGTTCTTCCTACTCTAGTTCTTGTTCTTCTTGTTTTCCTACCCTAAGTCCTCACTTTTCTAACACCATCACCCTCATCTCCTATCACCACACTCACCATCCCTTCAAGGACTACCATCTTTGGTCCTTGGAAAAACAAAGCCACTCATATACAAGCCCCAATATCAAGCTCAAGGAGAAGGAGGCCATCTCCAACCATCTTCATCTTCCAAGCCTTCAAGAGGAACTTTTTGGTAGTGACTCTAACCCTTCCTCTCCATATATTTTTCAAGAACTAGAACCCCTAAGCTCTTCATAGCTAGGTGGTTTTAGGACTTGCTTCAAGGTCTCATGACCATTCCTTGTTCTATGAGCTTTCTTGTCTTGTTGAAAAGTGTTGTTTTGAAAGAAAATCTTGTGGCATGATGGTTTTATGTGTCTTGCTTTATTTTGTTTCAAAATACTGATTTGGTAACTAAAACATTGATGATAATGTTGAGATAAAATATGAAAATGGTGTTTTAAAGTGATATAACAATTTCTCCATAAGCTTGAAGTGAAAAACTTAAAAAACTAGTAAATCTGGAATTCTGGCAGCCTGTAAAGCGTGCGGTATGTTTATTGCTAAAAAACTCAAAATGCAATGAAACTAATTTTCTGTGAAATTAGACTCAAAGAGATTTTCATACATATAAAATATGCGAGATTTGGTTTTAAAATGAGGGAGATATGAATTTTTAAAGTCTGCTGTTCCTGGATGGGTTTCTGTCCGGGCAGTAGGTAATAAAACGTGTATAACTCAAGCTATACATGACATTTTTGAGTGGGACCAAGTTTTTTCGAAAGCTAAGACATAGAGGAACATCCCCATAAAACAGTTTTGTCAGATTCCTTGTGAGGTGTTCACAGTAAATGTTAAAAGTCACTAACCCGAGATGAACTTTCAAGTCTGACCAGTCAGAATAAAATGTGTATAACTCAAGCTACAAAATGAATTTTTAAGTGGGGCTTATTTTGTTTAAAAATAGACTCAGAGAAGTACATACATACCAAAATTCGAAATAAAAGAGTAAAAGATGAAATTATGGTGAATTTTTAAAGTTACTGCCCCACTGTAAAAGTAAAACTGGTTAGGGTAAAAGTTAAAGGTTAATGAAGAATAAGCCTTAAGACATTAATACCCTCATACTAAGTATTAGAAAACCTTCATAACTCAACTTAAAAAGTATCAAAAAGTATATTAGATAAAAGTGGCCCTACAACAATTAAAAGAGGATATCCAAGAGGTAACCTAAATTAAAAGCTTGCACCAAATTTACTAAGCTAAGCTCATAAAACTTTGCTTGAGAATATGCCTATGCTTATGTTGCAAGCATGATGTTATGATGATGTGATTATGATGCCATGATAATGATGATATGATGATGATGATATGATATGATGCTGTGATACTGGTTTTCTGTTTGGCAAAATTTTGGGAAGCTTCGGTCTAGGTTATATCTTAGAAATTTTGTAGAAATTGTGGACTTAGAAATATTTTGCATCATAAGTTTAATAAGAGAAGATTCAATAAAGTGTGATCCTTCAAAAGGGAAGGTGACCTAATTTAAGTTCCCTTCACCCACGACTCACATGAGGCATGGCATGACCCAGCTAGTGTGAGTATAGGGGATAGGGCTTACATGAGGCATGGCATGACCCAGCTAGTGTAAGTACCGAAATTCTATGGTGGCGACGGCCACGGTATGAGCTCATTACCACTTATGTTTAGTGGGTGGAAAGAAAGGACTTAAGATAAGTCAAGCTAAGGAAAGAAATGGACTTCGGTCCAACCCAAGTAAAGAGTATAACTCTCAACATGTTTATGTATGTTATGAATAGTCATATAGGGTTTCATGTATGCCATGATGTTGTTAATACCACGAGGATAAGTACTAAAAATGGAATCCACTTCGGGTAGTAATGTTTTCGAAAATCAAATAATTGAACCTATTGAATGCCCACTGTTTTCATTCAAAAACCGAAGTGGCTGGGACGATGACGATGACACCTGTGTGTCAGGGTCGAGTCCTACTGAGAAATCTTATTTCTCATCCTAGTTGTTTTTCCATCTCGTCACCAGATACTCATGGAGCCTCACGTGGCATGGAGCATGGAGCATGGAGCCTCCCCGCCATGAGTGGGCCTATGATGAGGGTGCCCATGCTATTGTGGCCACGACCACCACAATAGTCCGCACATACTTTTACCCGGGTCGAGTTTTTGAGCAGGAGGAGCCAGAGATCCCGCCAGCCCCTGTGGACGTATCATCGACACACCTTGGACAGCCGCTGGGTCCTTGGGATTTTTTGCCCGAGCCATTGCCCAAGATTGAGATGGAGCCTATGTCTCCAGGTCTACCGCAAATGAGCCAGTGCATCGCCAGGAGTCCCTGTGATCGAAGTGAGTTCGACCGCTACTCCTAGAGCCGCAGCCGCTTTGCCGCCGCTCCCCGAGTACCATCCTGCCACGTCCGAGGAGGATCCCTCTGAGGAACGCTCTTCGGTCGCCAGCTACACTCCTGGCCGTCGCATTCGTCGCGTAGAGGTCAATAGCCGGCACCCTCGCATCATCCATACACCTCACGTTCCTCGAGGCCGAGTAGCGTGGGGGACCAGGCATTCGAGGACCTGAGTCCGTTCGATGGAAGGGCATGGAAGGGGCAGAGAAGCCAGTATATGTCTACATGGGCCTATCCCATTATTGCTCCTTATCTATTGTATTTCATTTTGTATTAGACCTTATCAGACTTGTACTTTTGATATTTTGGGGCCATGGCATGACCATGAGTTCCCTTTTATGTATTTGTTGGATATTATGAGGATGATTATAATTATGTGGCTGATGTTGTAATTTGAATGCATGATATTATGATTTATCTCATATTCCTTCCTTTTATATCGAAATCTCTGCGATACGCTCGTTTACTGCTATCTTCTCGCGCAAGGCTTTACTTTCCAAAAGCGAACGACATATTTCAAAAAAAAAAAATTTTACTGTATTTTCCGCGTAATTTAATTTCAAGTTAAGTTTAGTTTTCCACGAGCATAAGTAACAACTAATAAAACGCCGTAATACGACTTAAGCGTAATATGGATTTATTAGGGTGTTACAGAGAGTAACCAAAGAGAAATTACCTAGGATGCCTTCAAGGCTACTTTTTATGAGAAGTACTTCCCGATGTCGATGAGGAATGCGAAGGAAATGGAGTTCCTAAGGCTCTTCCAAGAAGATATGAGCATTGCTGAATACATGGCAATGTTTGAGGAACTGTATAAGTTTTCCACACTCTATCAGCGAAACCGTGATGAGCACTAGAAATGCATGAAGTATGAGGGAGGACTACGGGCCGACATCCTAGCATCGGCGGCCCCGTTGGAGATAAGAAACTATGCGACGCTTGTTAATAAGAGTCGTGTAGTAGAATAATGTAACCGAAAGCTGGGTATTCAAAGATCAAAGGCCCATAAGAGAAGACAGGCATCTCAAAGGCAACACCTGAAGCAATCCCCGTTAAAGAAGCCCTACCATGGTGAAGGTTCTACAGGCAAACAGCCACAAAAGCCCTCTGCTAATTCTCCAAGACCTACCACCCATCCCCCAAAGCTTGCAATGAATTTTGCCTGCCCAAAGTATAGGAAGCAACACAAAAGGGTTTGCTGCGCCAAATAAAATGTCTGCTTCAAATATGGACAGCCTAGGCATTTTGCCAAGAGTTGCACCAAGAGCATGCTTGCCCCCAAACCACAACGCCAAGGGAGAGTCTTCACCATGAATGCTGAGGAGACCATAGAGTCTGATGATCTCATCCGAGCTATGTTCGAAGTAAATGGTAACATCTTAATTGTACTGTATGACTTTGGTGCTACGCACTCTTTTATTGCCCACATAAGTAGGGTAGGATTGTTTGTCTTTGAAATGCCTTATATACTACTTATTTCTACTCCCACTGGAAAACTAGTTAAAACTTGCTTACGTTGTTTAAATTGTCGATTTCATATTGATGGTAGAACCTATGAATCTAATCTAATTTGTCTTCCTTTTTTTGGTTTGGACCTAATCTTAGGCATGGATTGGCTTTCGGCCAATTGTGTTATGTTAGACTATGCCACAAAATCTGTTGTGTTTCCTTCTGCACCTATTAAACCTATTAGTTTAAGTTTAAAACTTGTCGTGTTGTACTTTTGTAAGATTGAGAATCAAGAATACGTTCTCCTATTGGCTAGTGAGGTTGACCTCGAGCAAGCTTTGAGTAAGATTCCTATAGTTAAGGATTACCTTGAAGTCTTTCCGGAGGTTATCACTAAGTTTCCCCTGATAAAGAGATAGAGTTCTCCATAGAGTTGATGCCGGGAATGAGGCTCATATTTGTAGCGCCTTATAGAATGTCCCCATTGGAGCTAACGGAGCTAAAGACCCAATTAAAGGAGCTACTGGAAAAGAAGTTTGTGAGATCTAGTGCCTTACCTTGGGGAGCTCCAGTGTTGTTTGTCAAGAAGAAAGATGGAAGCTTGAGACTATGCGTCGACTATCGGCAGTTAAACAAGGTCACGGTGAAGAATAAGTACCCCTTGCCTATGATAGATGACCTGATGGACCAACTGAGAGGCACAAAGGTGTTTTCAAAGATTGATCTGAGGTTTTCAAAGAGTAAAGGAGGAAGACATTCCAAAGATGACCTTTAGGACGAGGTATGGGCATTATAAGTTTAGGGTTATGTCATTTGGATTGACTAATGCCCTAACTGTGTTCATGGATTACATGAATAGAATCTTTAGGCCATATTTAGATAAGTTTGTAGTCGTCTTCATAGATGACATCCTCATCTATTCAAAGACAAAGGAGGAGCACAAAGAGCACCTTAAGATGGTATTGGAAATCCTAAGAGACAAAAAGCTTTATGCTAAGCTATCTAAGTGCGAGTTTTGAATGGAGAAAGTAAAATTTTTGGGCCACGTGGTGTCAAGAGGAGGAATTTCTGTGGATCCAAGTAAGGTAAAAGCAGCGATGAATTGGGAGAGACCAACAATAGTGATAGAAGTCAGGAGTTTTCTTGGTTTAGCCAAATACTATCAAAGGTTTATAAAGGAATTTTCTCAGATATCACTACCTTTGACCAAGCTAATTAGGAACAATGCTGCTTTTGTATGGACTACGAAGTGCAAAAAAAGCTTCTGAGAATTGAGGGAGAAGTTGATCTCAGCACTGTACTAGTTTTACTCAACCCTAAATGAGCCTTTGAGGTTTACTGTGATGCCTTTGGAAGAGGTTTAGGTTGTGTACAGATGCAAGACTGCAATGTGGTAGCGTATGCTTCTAGGCAACTGAAACTTCATGAAATTAATTATCCAACCCATGACTTGGAGCTAGTAGTGATGATGTTTGCATTAAATATAGGGAGACACCACTTGTGTGGAGTTAAGTTTGAGGTATTTTTTGATCACAAAGGTCTGAAACACCTATTTGACCAAAAAGAGCTTAATATGAGGTAAAGAAGGTGGATGGAGTTCTTGAAGGACTATGATCTCGGTTTGAACTAGCACCCTGGTAAGGCCAATGTGGTTGCTAATGCATTGAGATGCAAATCATTGCACATGTCATGGATGATGGTTAAGGAGACCAAGCTAATTGAAAGTTTTAGAGACCTTAACCTTAGAGTCACCCTAACCCCAAATAGCATAAGGTTGAACCAAATGAAAGTGACGAGCGATTCCAAGAACCAAATTGCTCGAAGCTAGAGGGAAGATGAAGAATTTTTGAGGATAGTAGCTCAAGTGAAAGAAGGAAAACTCAAATGGTTTGCTCAAGATGTTGAAGGGATATGGAGATATCAAGGGAGAATCTGTGCTAGGAATAACTTAAGGAATATGATTGTAGAAGAAGCTCACAAGGGTCATTTCACCATGCATCCTAGCATGATGAAGATGTACCAAGACCTCAAAAGGATGTTTTGATGGCCAGGCATGAAAAAGGGTGTGGCGGAATAAGTCCTTAGTTTGTTAAAAAGTGAAAATTGAGCACCAAAAACCCGTGGGCATGTTGTAGCCTTTAGAGATCCTCGAATGGAAGTGGAATAGAATCTCCATGGATTTCATGATAGGTTTACCCCGTACACAAACTGGGTTTGATGCCATATGGATCATCGTGGACAGATTGACAAAGTCTGCTCATTTTTTACTTATAAGAGTGAATTATCCTTTAGATAAGCTAGTCCAGCAATACATCCAAGAGATTGTACGACTACATAGAGTAGCTGCAACTATTGTATCTAATAGAGACCTAAGGTTTATCTCTAGGTTCTGGGGAGCCTGCAAAAGGCATTTGGGACAAGACTGTGCTAAGCACAGCATACCACCCGCAAATTGATGGACAATCAGAAAGAACCATATAAACCCTAGAGGACATGCTGAGAGCATGCGTAATAGATCGACCTAGAAGTTAGGACAAACACCTACCCCTCATAGAGTTCACCTACAACAACAGCTTTCACGCTAGCATCAGAATGGCGCCTTATGAAGCCTTGTATGGCAGAAAGTGCCAATCCCCCGCTTTGTTGTATGAACCTAGGGAGCAAAGCCTTTTAGGACCTAATTTGATTAGGCAAACCGCTGAGCAAATAAAGAAAAATAAGGGAGAGGATTCTTACAGCTCAAAGCCATCAAAAGAGTTATGCTAATAAGAGGAGAAAATCAATCAGGTTCCAACCTGCTACCCCCATTGTCAAACCTTCACAATGTCTTCCATGTCTCCCAATTGAGAAAATACAACTCCGACCCTAGTAGCCTTCTTGAACCAGAAAGTGTACAGTTAAGAGAAGACCTAACCTTCATCCTAGCACCTATGAGAATCATCAATAAGGTCAAATAGCTTAAGAGCAAGTTTGTGCCCTTAGTAAAGGTGGCTTGGGGATGAGGAAGCTTGGAGGAGCATACTTGGGAGCTCGAGTCAGAGATAAAAAGATATCACCCTAACCTATCTATAGGTAACGAATTTTGAAGGAAAAATTCTTTTTAAGGAGGGGAGAAATGTAACATCTCCAATTTTGTCTAAGCTAATTAGCTCAGTGTCTGATTAGAGGGATTAGTGATTAACTAAGGACTAAGCAACTAATCTCGATGAGTGAGAGCTTAGTAAAATAGAAAAAGTTAACAAATGAATCATAGCACACTAAACGTTTAAATTAAAGCTTAATCATTCAAACCTTATTAATCCACGATTTAGAAACATAATTAAGCTAATATAATCTTATTAATTAAGTACATGATAAATGTTTTACCTTAATCAATTGTGATAAATAAATCTTTACACCTTAAATACATAATTAGTAAGAACAATTCTTTTTAGAAGAAAATGTCTCAAAAGTGTAATTAACCAAAATTGACTAAAGAGCAATCAAACTAATCAACTTAATTAACAACTTAGATAATTCTAATAGTTTTGAAAATTCAAATATTTCCCCTAATTCTTGCATGCAAATTTCAGCCAAGGAATAGCAAAATCCTACCCTCCATTTGTCTCTTAAATCTTGCACCCTTGGATCTAAGCTGGTGTTAGTAGCATCACCTTAGCTAAACCAAAAGAAAGGGTATCCACCACTTGGATTATGCCACATGGGTAAATCATACTCCATCATGCAAACCCCAAGAATAGTGCCGTCCTTTAACCCCTTGAGAAAACACAAAATGATCCTTGCTATGCACCAAGACTCAAAGGAAACACAACCACCTCTTTCACCCCAAAGTTCTCAACCTTCTTGCTTATTGAAGGAAGCAAAAATCACCTCCTACCTACCCCTACTAAGGATGCCACCAGCCCCCTCTCTCTCCTCCATTTGCAAGTTTTCATCCTCTTACTATAAGCCTAGGCTCTCATCTCTTTTTAAACTTCATTCTAACTCTCTTGCTCTTTCAATTTCTCTTGTTCTTCTTTCCACTTTCTCACCCCATTCAGCCCTTTTTCCTATCACCACCCTCAAAAGCCCTTCAAGGACCACCTTCTTTGGCCTTTGGAGAACTAAAGTAAACACATATTAGCCCCATTGTTCCAAACTCTAATGAAGGAGGATATCTCCAACCATTTTCATTCTTCAAGCTTTCCAAGAAAGCTTTGTGGTAGTGATTCTAATCCTTTTCTTTTTATGTGTTCTCAAGCTCTATAACTCCTAAGCTCTCCAAAGCTAGGTGGTTCTAGGACATGCTCTAAGGCCTCATGGCCATACTTCTTGTTATGAAGTGTTTTTCTTGTGTTGTGGCTCTTTCATTGTAATATGTTTCTAGTTATGCATAGATATTTCCTGAACCCAACTTTTTAGAACTCAAAATATTGATTTTTCATCAAAACCTCAAAGTATAAAAGTGGTTTAGAAGAGAAAAGTGGTCACTTGAGAAAAAAGGCTTAATGTTTTTGCAAGAAAACTAATGAAAGCTAAAACTGTTGAAGCTAGAAATTATGGCAGTCTGTGCTGGGTGACCAATAACTCATTTAATACAACTCAAAATCCAATGAAACTAATTTTAAATGAAAATAGACTCGTATAACTTTTTATACATATAAAATACATGAAATTTGGCCTTATAACGGGGGAGATACGAATTTTTAAAATGGGTTGTCCCTAGATATATTTATGTTTAGGCAGTCTGTACAAAATGTTTAATAACTCTAGCTATACATAACAATTTGAATGGGATCAAATTTGTTAGAAATCTAAGACAAAGAGGAACACCCCCATAAAACAGTTTTTGCAAATTTCTTATGAGGAACTCCCAGCAGAGTTTACAAGTTGCTATTTTGGAATAAAACTACAAGACTGAGCAGTCTGATTAAACACGCATATCTCAAGTTACGTAATGAATTTTTTAGTGGGGTTTCTTTTTTTAAAAAATAGACTCAAAGAAGTATAATTATACAAAAATTCAAGTCAAAATAACAAAAGATGAAATTATGATGAATTTATGAAGCTACTACCCCATTCTAAAAGGTAAATCTAGTTAAGGTTAGTTTTAAAGGATAATGAGAAATAAACTTGAAGACATCAAGACCCCAAATTAAGATATTGGAAAACTTCATAACTCAACTTAAAAGTTTTAGAAAGGATAATAGATGAAATTGGCCCTATGTCTAATAAAAGAATTGACACAAGAGGCAAATTCAATTAAAAGCTTGCATCTAATTTACTAAGCTAAGCTCATAAGACTTTGCATGTTACGTATGCCTTTATGTGCCAACATGATGTGATGATGATAATATGATAATGATAATAGCATTGATATGATGATGACATGATGATGATAATGATGCTTAATGATATACGAGATTGAACTCTCTATTTGGCAATTTTAGGGAAGCTCCGGTCTAGACGTCAAGCTGCCAGAATTCCGAAAGGTTACAGACTTAGAATAATTTTGCATTATAAGCCTTAATAAAAAGAGATTGAACTAAGGGTATGATCCTTCGAAAGGGAAGGTGGCCCGTAATAAGAAACACCCTTCTACCCACGGATTCCCATGAGGCAATGGACCTAACTAGTGTGAGCACCAGGGAAAGGCTTATATGAGGCATGGCAAAGGACTCAGCTAGTGTAAGTACCAAGAACTTATGATGGCGATGGGCATGGTATAAGCTTATTACCAACTATGTTTAGTAGGTGGTAAATAAAAGACCTATGATAGAGTCAAGTCTAATGAAGAAAGGGACTTCAATCCGACCCAAGTAAAGAATGAAACTCTCAAGATGCTCATGCATGATAAGACTTGTTATATAAGCTTTTATGTAACCATGATGTTATTATTATGATGAGAATATATACCAAAAATTGAATCCGCTTTGGATATTCATGTTTCAAAAACCTAATAATTGGACCTTATAAATGCTCACTATTTTCATTAATAAAACTAAAGTGACTGGGATGATGATGATGACACTTCCATGTTGGCTTTGAGTCCTACTGAGAAATATTATTTCTCACCCTAGCTATTTTGTCGTGTCATCACCAGATTCTGATAGAGCACCCAATGGAGTAGAGCATGGATCCACCCCATTGTGAGTGGACATACGAAGTGAACGCACAGGCCATCGTGGCAATGACCACAATGGTGGTATGCATCTATTTTTACTTCGATCGGATGCATGAAGGAGGGAGGCCAATATTCCATGTGCTCTAGCTAATATTCCTGCAACCTATCTTGGACAGCCACTAGGCCCATGAGATTTTCCGCCCGAACCCTTGCCGGACGTCGAGATGGAGCCGATGTCCCCAGAGCTACTAGTAGCCAAGCCCTCGCCCAAGCCAGCGATTCCCGTCATTGAGCTGGGCGCCACGACCTCTCGTGGGATCATCGCTGCCTCTCCGCTTTACCTCAAGTATCATCCGGAGGATACTCTGACATCTGAGGAAGATCCTTTTGAAGAGTAGTCTTCAGCGGCCAGTTGTGCCCCTTATCAGGCCGAGCCAAGTCACTGTGGTTGCCGCATTAAGGTACTTAGTTGGGACCCCTGTATTATCCGCACACTCTTTGTACCTCGGGGCTGAAGAGCGAGGGAGCCAGTCACTTAAGGGCTTGATTCCATAGGATCAAGAGGTGGGACCGGAGCATGGACGGTAGGATATGTTGTTTTGAGCTTGTTGTTATTGTTGCTCTGCATCTTCATGTATTCCTTTTTGTGACGAACTATGTTAGTTTAATTTGAATTTGGTATTTAACATTTGGGCCATGGCATGACCATGAGCCTTCTCATATGTATTTCTTAATTTTATGAACCCTTATGGATGAAATGACTAGTTATGTAATTGCAATGTGCTTGTCATTACTATTGATTTATTATTCTCATGTTTTATGATATTGTGATATGAGTTATATGCGACCCACTCTCTAGACTTCTATATTCACACTCAAGGCTTCATCTTTTCAAAACACTGCAAAGCAACAATGTATTTCAAAAAAAAATTAACATATTTTCCACATAATTTAATTTACAAATAAAGTTTTAATTTTCTATGAGTATAAGTAAAAACTAATAAAATGTCATAATATGACCTAAGCACAATATGGGTTTATTAGGGTGTTACAGATGGCAACTCTCTCTCCATTCTCTAAAAGGTTTGCTTCCTTTGAGTCATTGAGAGACATCCACACTTGATTTACACATTCTTACTTTTCCATTTTTAAATTTTAATTTTTATGTGATTCATATGTCGCTATGTTAGTTATTGACTTAGCTCTTGTCATGAACAACATATCTTTTCAATCCACTGAATGCACTTACTTGAGTTAATTATGAGTATATACTTATTTTGTGAAGTGCTATGCTTTAATTGAAAGTTATGGGTTGATTCATATGGTTTATTAAGTACATTTGATTAAACCAAGTTGAGTAAACGTTGAAAGTGAGTTCTTTAATTGCCATTGATGAGTATGCTTAGGATTCCATTCACTATACTTCATTATTTATAATCCTTGTATATGCTTCATTGTGTTTAATAGATTATTTTTTATTGTGCCAATAAGTAAGTTGGGGGTCGTTATCTTAGAGTGTTCTGTTATGATTTGTTGATTACTAACTGGGTTTTCTTTTGGATTTCTGGTGGTTTTATTTGTGTTTTCAAGACCATGGCATCTTGAAAAAGAATCAAGATGGCCAAAGCTTCGTCTTCCTCTCAACCCTCTTAGGATGTTATAGATTTTGACCGACACCGATTCATTCATGAGAACTCCTAGCAGTACTACACCTCTTCACTCTACAAATGGAAGGTAGTGGTTGAGAAGGGCATTCAGCTAGGCTCTGGCCCATTCAGAGTATATGAAGAGGAGTTAGAGGAGACAATGGCATAGCCTATTGGACAAGCCACCATTGGGTTGTATCAACTTAGTCAGAGAATTCTATGCCAACCTGATGATGGTTAGCAAAGCCAACCAACTTGAAGGCCATGTATGGGTGAAAGGCCATTGGGTAGATGTCCATCCCTCTAACAACAACACCTTCTTGCGCATTCCTGATATCCAGCAAGATGACTATTCTAGACTTGGAGGGTAGAATATGGATTGGGATAAGATACTCCATAACATAGCCTTACCAGGTAGGGCATGGACATACTGTAATACTCCATCGACTGAGCCAAAGCATTTGATGAACAAATATTTGAACTTGGCAGCCAGAATGTAGGCCCAGATCATGTTCTCTCAACTAATGCTTAACTGGCGTACTCATTGTCACAAGGGAGAGGTGCATTCTGCTATACTATCTTATTGCTCAGAGGGACATTAATCTAGGATAGTTGATTAAGGACCAAATGATGATGATTCCAAGCAGCAGTTATTCACTGCCCTAAGCCTCATTGATCACTTCATTGGCCCTATAAGCGAGTGTTGTTCTACATCCTGTAGAGAACATTATTGATAGAGGCCCGAAGATCACTAATGTGAGCCTTTCTATGACCTTGAACAGAGTAAATTGAAGGACTAAGAGGACCCAGCGGGTAAAGAGACAAGAAGATGCACCATCACTATCATCGCCGCTGCCACCATGACAAGCCACAGGCACTGATGCATCCTAACCTCCATGGCTTTAGCTTCAGGCCCAGATTGATGAGCTACGTCTAGACATTAGGAGCACATGGGCCACTCTCCAGAACTGAGCTAGCAGGCAATATTCCTCTATCTATAGAAGTATCTAGGGTCTAGAGATACTTATGAGGTAGCAGCTATCACCAAAGCTCCTCCAACAGATTTCGCCTTTACCTCCAGCAGATCCAGAGCTAGAACGCCTCACTACTGAGGAGGCCTATGCACAGGAGGAGTGAGAGGAAGAAGCAGAAGGAGCAATTAAGGATGAAGATGCAGAGGACTCTGAAGCTTCTAAGGATGATGACTAGACCTGGGGAGTCAATTTCCCTTCCTTTTTCTTTTGCTTTTATTTTCATGCATTGGGGATAATGCATAATTTTAAATTGGGGGTTAGGAAGCCCATAAATTATACTTCTTATTTGCTCTTGTTTTCTTTTAATTAGTTAGTTCATTAGGTTTCAAATTGTTGTTTCTATATCTCAATAAACAAAAGAATCCAAAAAGATTTTTCGTTTTTAGTGTCTTTTAATAGTCAATTGTTTGTAATACCTATGCCTATGATATGAAAGATTGCTCTATTTGTTAACTTTTAAGTAACTTTGGATCCTGATTTGAGTCTTAAAAATCTTTTTGTGCTTTCATTATTGAATTGAGAATGATCATTTTCTTCCACTTTGATAAGTGTTAGCAACTTAGGATTGGTGATTTTTATGCTTGTGTGCTTTATTTAGGTTGAGACATACATTCTTGTTTACTTGAATCTCTCTTGAATATTATGTGAGTGAATCTTAGCTAGAGAAGTGATTTTGGCCATCTTTGGTAGCCACAATTGAACCTCATTATCCACCCTTGGTCATTAATCCTTAGTCATGCCATTTGAGCCTTAAAGCCTATTCTTGGAATAAACCACATTATGAGCCTAATGCCCTTCTTTTCTTTTCCCTCTTTGATCCCTTGGTTTACCCTCAAGCCTTAACTTCTAAACTCATTTGAATACGGTAATACCTCCACTACCACAACCTCATGCTTGCTAAAGTCAAAAAGTGGAGTGAAAAAAAAATAGAGAAGGAGAAAGAAGGTGAAAGAATGAAGTAGTAATGAAAAAGAAAGAAAAGGAGAAAAATTGGCAATACAAGAAAAATATAATGCCAAGGTTCAACAAGAAAAGCATGTTGGTTGTCAAGCAACTAAGTTGGGGGTACCTCAAGGAGAATGAGTTGGGGGTGAGGGTTCCATAAGTTGAGCGAATTAATCAAGCCTAAATGACTATACCATCCACCCCTTATCCTGGCCTATAGTTACAAGCTAAGAAAAAGTTCTTTTGATCTTTGGCTAAGTGACATACATGTACAAAATAGAGAGAGAACAGTGTGGACACACTTAGACTTGGATTATTAGTGACTATTGAGTTAAGTCATGGAACAGTGATGAGGATTTCCATAGGTAACCACTTCTATCTTAACTATTTTGTTTAGTGCATCCTTTTGTTTTAAGTGTTTTTGTTTGAGTCCCTTGTTCCATGTTTTAGTCCTTGTTCTGAGTCTTGCTTAGGGAAAAGTAAGTTCTTAAGTTAGGGGTTGTGATAACTCCCTTTGGTGAGTTATATTTTTAGTTAATTTTTGTTTAAATTAGATTGTGGTTGTTTAATTTAGCTTCTATTTTGTTTTATTTTAGTAAATAGTTTAGATTAGAAGATATTTTTGGGTTTTGTTATTTTCTTATATGTTTGGATACTTGTTTTGGATTTATTTGTTGGATATTAGGAGCAAGTAGGCTTGGAAGGCGTTAGAAAAGACCAAAGAATGAATTTAGACTCAACACCTTGTGCATAGCGCACTACCGCAGAAGGGAAAAATGGCCAAGTTTCATGTTGCGCTATAACATAACCAAGCACGCTATAGCGTGCTACTGTTTCGTCAATTGCCCAAGTTTTGTGTTGCGCTATAGCACAACCAAGAGCGCTATAATGCGCTCTCACTTTTGCAAACCTTGTCAAGCTTTTGTGTTGCACTATAACGCAACCAATTATGCTATGGCGTGACACCGTTTTCCTTCATGTAATTTGGGTTTCACTATAGCGCGACCCGATCTGCAAAAATTAAGGGCTCATGTAGTCTTTTGAAATAAAAAGGTCCACACACTATAAAAGGCAACAACTTATATCAGAAAAGGGATCCCAGACATATTGGTACATTTTTCAAGATAGAAGACTTCTCTAGAGAGATTGAAGGTGAAGATTCAAAGGTTTCAGAGCTCAAATATCATCATGGAGAAACCTACAGCTTCAGAATTTCTTATCTCTAGCTTCAATACTTTATAGATTTTGTTTCTCCTGTTTCCTCACTGTTGTTATTTTTTTTCCTTAGTTATGAACTAAGTTTCTTTTGCTCGGGCATTAATAGACCCTTTTTGTATGGTAATTCTAATTATGGATTAATGTTAATCTCGTTTCTATCTCAATTGCTTAGTGTTTTTGTTTGTGCTTAATGCTTTTGAGTGATTGGCCACCATGTAATTGATTCGTTGGTTTGCAATAACTAGAGATAGGGTTTTTAAACAAAGCTTCTTTATATAAACACTATGAGCTGAGTGAAAACTAGAGATAGACAAATGTGGTTCATGCAGTCAACATAGGAATCCATAGAGCCTCAACCTTTACCTGAGTTAGTTTGTGCTGAAAGATTAGGCAATCAATTTAGGATAAAGAGTATTGCTTGACCTCAAGAGAGGCTAGGAATAAATTAAGGAGAATCGACCGTGACTCAAATAGGATAGGAACTGATTAACAGAAATTCATAGTAGATACGTCTACAATAGGTGAAATTAATTAGCCCAAGCACCCATTCTATTGCATTTGTTTACCTCATTAATATCCATTTACATTGCTATTTTTCTTGTTTATTTTATTTAATTTTGATTTTAATTTTTAGAATCCATAAATTCATTATGTGCAAATAGTTATTCCTTTAGACCATCCGGTACTTGATCTATCCTCTGGGAGCAATACTCTTTCATCACTTTATTACTTATATGATTCGGTATACCTGTAACACCCTACTAATTTTATGTTATGCTTAAGTCATAGCATGAAACTAGTCAGGTTGTGTTACCGCGTTGATACTTTACTTACCTTTCTTGCTTTTAATTTCTCTTTAAATCATCTCTATTGACGAAACTGCGTACTGTTATATTAAAAATAAAACGAACCGAAATAAATTACCATCAAGATAAGTATAGCACAATAATGTTACTGTACACGTATAATCACATATATATATATCAGAAGTCACTATCTCAGTTATATACAAAGTTCTAAAGCAGAACATATACGGAACTAGTGTGTCAGAAAGATCATAATACCCTCATCTGCCAAAATATCCTATGGTCCTCACAGGACATTTCGTAACCTATTGCTAACCCTATAGTCAAACTCATGACCCAAAGCTACATGCCGTCCAAAAGGGGGTCATGCTGTACAACGTCCCCTGCCGCCAAGCTACTCCGTCAAGTAGCCGTTAGCCATGCCAGGCTCGGCCGGAGTATAGTCTGCGCTAGGTCCCGAGGAGGAAGAGGGCGACGAGCCGGTGGCCTCGGAGGGGTCACTCTCGGAGCTCGGGGACGTCGGGGCTGCTGCGGTGGTGACTCGGGCAGTGGTCGGAGGTGATGCGGGTGCAGGAGGTGCAGGATGTGGGTGCGCCATATGTAGAGGGATGGCAATATAAGGGGTAGCAGGGTCAAAGAGGGGGTGGTGTAAAGGAACATCAAAGTTCCTGTCGCTGAAGAGGTACAGACGAAAGTTGCACGAACCGGCTATGTACAAGGAGTCCAACTCCAGGTCATGGTGGAACTGAAGTGCAGGGATCTCAATAAAAGGGTGGTTGTGGAGTCCATCGCTGAATCGAGAATGATGCGGGAGACACAAGACGGGGTGAGAATTTCAAGAAAATTCTCAGTAGGGTCGGTTATACTGGGACTGACATCACATACATTCTCAGTTACCTCGGGTTTTACTTAATTATTAAAATATGTGTTCAAACTATAAAGTCTATTTTCTTGAGTTTAAAAACATGTGCCGTCAGGTAAGGTTCAGTTTTACTTTAATTGGTATAAGAAACGCAATAGATTACTAATACTAATGCATAGAATGATAAATGAGATAAATAAACAAATAGTAGTGAGCAATTGTAACAGACAATTGTAAACATCTTGATGTAACTACTCCATGCATTTATGCATTCATGTAATCATGTAGATTCATTCTTGAACTTTCTTTCATAAACTTTTTCATTTCTTTCCATCATTTTTCCATCTCTTGGTCCCCTGGGAGTTCTTGGCCATTTAGACTCCTGGGTAATAGTCTGCTTATCAGGATCGAGCTCGTTCCTATACAGGAATGCCGGGTTTACTTTCCCCGATCTTCCCACCGATCTATTCCCATTCACTTTCTATCCGGGGCTGGCCCAAGTAGTATGGAACTTGCATAATAGCATACTTCTTTTCATAACTTGCATGGCTTTCTTAAGAATGTATATGCATTCATATGTAATTCATAACTTGTACATGGGTTCTACCGAAGTTTCGGCAGCATAACGGAACGTGTCCGCTTCCCCATGAATAGTGCCAGCCAATCAATACATTAATTTATCACAATGAACACAATTTCACATTTATATTCCAACATAGAACTCAAATCCATATCAAATTCATTAAGGCAGAAATCCTACCTCAGCATATTCAACCAACCCGGTTCTTGTAATTCATGCCACAATTTCATTTTAACTCATTTGGACCTCAAATTTGAGTATGTTACAGGGTTGTGTGTCTACTTTCTAACCTCTTTGGTCCCATCTAATTTCGGTCTCTATATCTCAAGATATCTAAGCTTTATCTCGGCCTGCCCATTGGCTAGCCAGAATCAGGCAACTAAAAGTAGAAATTCACTAAAAATCGAAAACTTACTCAAATCAAACGAAATTGGCCTCATATTAAATCTAACAGGACAACCTTTCATATACAAAAAGTTCCATTTCAATTGCCTTAGTAGGGCTCGAGTTACAAGCCCCGAAACTTAGCCTTTCTGAACTGCCCTGTGTTGGCCTGGTTTGGACATAGGGTAATTTATTCAAATCACTGGGAACAACTGAGTTGATAACAAACTCGGAATTTCTTTGGATATTGTTCTCCTATGTGTAAGCTTTCCAACAAAGTTGGTTTCACTCGATTTGGAGTTGTATAGGGTGAGTTACACCCTTAAGAACCTAATCTGCCCAGAACCAGAGTCAAAACCCTAGGTCGAGATTCAAAAATTCATATCTCCCTCATTTCTGATCCAAAATCCTTATATGATATGTCTATGGAAAGCCCTAGATGTCAAGTTTCATCTAAAAATAGTTTCATCGGATTCGACCGATTGTAGGCGGCGCCGTACGCTCCGCCATATGGACTGCCGTGGACTCTCCACCAAGACAGCACCCTCATCCATTTAGTTCTCTTAGTTTTCTTCTCTAATTCTACTTCTAACTCAAAATCTTCTATTAATCCAAGCATAATTACTTAATTCACACATCAATTAAGGTGAAAATGATTCAGCCCAGCCAGCCAAGTGCATGGATTTGATGCAAGAAATTAAAAACCCCTACCTTTGATTTAGGTGTTTTGTGCTGAGTTCTTGGAGATTGGGTGAACAAGGCTGGAACTTAGCTTGAGTTTTGGGTGTGTGAGCAACGGAGGAAGAGAGCTGAAGGAGGAGAGGAATGCAACGTGAATAATGGTCTGAATCAGAGGAGGAGATGTGTTATATACGCATGAGTGGGAGTTAACTTGGAAGGTTGTGATTGGTTGCCCTCTTTGTGTGGTAGAATCACTCTCCACGTCGCCTAAAGTGGGAGTAGTTTCTAGCATATTCTGGAAACGAAATCGGAACTCGTAGGCTCTATAAAGTCGGAACTCGTGAACTTCCTGTATATGAAGTCGGAACTCAGAAAACATACAGTCTAGTTGAAACTTGAAAGCAAAGCCTGGTGTGAAGCCAAACACTTAAAGTCGGAACTCGGGAATTATAAAATTTCTATTCCGGAACTCGAAAAGATAAAGAAATAAGAGCTACAAATATTAAACTCGAGATCGGATCTCGTACATTTGTGAATCATAATGTCGGAGTTCGGAATACAGTCAGTTCATTTGAGCCCTAGAGACAAAATCGGAAATCGGAATTCATACTGAGGAGGTCAACATTTATACACGCTTATAAGGTCGGAAATCGTAAACTTCAGTCATTAAATCGGAGAGCGTAAGCTGCATGCGATTAGGTCGAAAATCGGAAGAAGTCCCTTATAAGCCTTGAAACGAAGTCGGAAGTCGTAGATAATATGGTAGTTGGAAGCGGAATGTAAGGAAACTCGGAAATCGGAAATATAAACAATAGAGGGAATTCGGAATTCGGAAATCGCGGATGTTACAATACCTACCGGAGCCACATCACTTACTAATAGAATCATTTAATTCTTCATTCTTTCTTTCTCTCTCTCTCTCTCTCTCTATATCTTTTGTGATTTTTTTTTCCAGTTTCCCCTTAGTGTAGCTTGCTTCCTTGAGAAGGCCAAGAAGTAAAGGAATTCTTTGCTAGTCATGCTAAGTTGACATTTGCTAGAACATTAAAGCAAAGCCTTCTATGTGTTAATTTCATTGTAAACTAGGTCCAGAGTATTAAGAATGAGAAAATTTTTGTTAATGCTATGAAAGAATTGGCATACAAGAAATACTAGATTGTGCTTCCTCTTGTTTAGTGTCTATTTGTATGAAATAGTTGAGGAACTAATTGTGACTTTCTTCAATCTATCATTGTAACTATGTTACACTTGAGCATGGAGCTAACTAACCAGCTTCTGATCTAGTAGTAAAAGTTAAGTGATATTATATCTTTTATTTAGATTTGATCAAAGTTAGACTTATTCGGAGATGTGTTATTAATGCATGAGACAATTGAAATAACTAGTGCTTTGTTTGTTTTTTATTCTTTGATTATATTGCGATCACAAAATTGCAGCTCCTAGATCCGAGCTTGCATCATATCCTCTCAAAGTAATCTTTTATGATTTGGTGGCACTGGTATGACGATAAGATTTTGTGCCATGTGTGTCGGATACATACCACTTTTACAAGTTATGTGCTACCTGTTATGTAAAGTGAAAAAGATATATGCAAATTGTTATTAATACCTACAGAGCGAGTAGATTTGTCAGTTTTTTTTTTCTTTTTAACCAAATCTTGGTGTCAAAAGAGTTATTATAAGGTTTTAAAAACACACAAATATAGCCACCGCAAGTATTCTTGCTTAAAAATTAAAATAATTGCCAATTTACCAATAAATTGAACTTGTTACGAGTATTTAGAGATGAGATTACCTACGTATTTACACTAGTTACTAACATATATAGTTGGAGGGGTTGAATGTCGATATTATCTTCATAAAGACATTAGCTTCTAAACTTTTGAGAATTGACTGATTTTCACTCAAGTAACTTATCAAGTGAATAAGAACTTCTTGGCACTATAAATTAGTGAAGTGAGTCTAAATATAATATGGATTTAGTCCAACAATGAAAAAATGAGTTCAATTTTTAATTTTTTTTGCACTAGGTTGGTAATTTCCTCACAAATGTTGATAAATTTAGTAGATCAAAATGTTGATCTTGAAAATATTAGGATTCTTATGTAAATTTAGGTTACAGAACAAATTACGAGGACTATTTGGCACTATAAATTGATGAAGTGAGTCTAAATACAAATAGAATTAGTCGTACAGTAGCAAAGTGACTTCAAATTTTTTTTGCACTTGGTTGGTAACTTGCACACAAATGTTGGTACCTTTAGTTCAAAATTTTAGTAACTGGCTAAGAATATTGTTAACATTTCGAGATTTTCATAATCTTGAAAGTATTAAAATTTTGTGTTAGGGAATAAATTAAGAGGACTCCTTAGCACTATAAATTGATGAGGTAAGCCTAAATATAGCATAGACTTATTGAAACAATGGTCAAGTAGCTTCAAATATTTATGTCCTTGGTTGGTAATTTGGCATAAAAAACTAGTAACTTTAGTTCAAAAAGTTATAACTTTTAAAATAAGTTGGTAACTTTTCAGGATTTTAGTTACTTTGAAAGTATTACAATTCTCCAATAATTTGTGTTAGGTAACAAGTTAAGATGTCTCCTTAACACTATAAATTGAAGAAGTGAGCCTAAATGCATAATGAAATTATTGATACAATAGCTAAGTAACTTCAACTATTTTTGCACTATGTTGGTAAGTTAGCATCAAAAGCTAGTAACTTTAGCTCAAAAAGTTGGTAACCTTTTAGAGATATTGGTAACTTCTCAAGATCTTAGAACTTTGAAAATATTAGAATTCTTGACTAAATTTGTGTTACGTAACAAGTTAAGATGTCTTCTTAGCATTATAAATTGATAATGTCAGCCTAAAGACAGCATGAGCAGTTACCAAAAACCTGAAAGGTTACCAGCATTTTTAAAAAGTCACTAACTTTTTGAACTAAAGTTAACATCATTTGATGATAAGTTATCAACCATGTGCAGAAATATTTAAAGCTAATTAGCCATTGTACCACTAATTCCAACTAATTCCATGTTGTATTTAGGCTCATGCTATCCATTCTATTGTGCCAATGAATCCATTTAACTTGTTTCCTTTACTCAATAATACTTTCAAAGTTACCAAAAACCTAAAAGTTACTACCTACTAGCTTTTGATGCCAAGTTACTAACCAAGTGAGAAAGTATTTGAAGCTAATTAGCCATTGTATCAATAATTCTATGTTGTATTTAAGCTCACTTTATCAATTTATAGTATCAAGAAGTCCTCTTAACTTCTTCCCTAATATAAATTTTCTTTAAAACCCTAATACTTTCAAAATTACCAACAACCTAAAAAGTTACTATTATCCTTGAAAAGTTACCAACTTTTTGATCTAAAATTACTAGCGTTGATGCCAAGTTACCAACCAAGGACAAAAGTATTTGAAGCTACTTGACCATTGTATAAATAATTCTATGCTGTATTTAGGTTGACCTCATCAATTTATAGTGCTAATAAGTCCTCTTAATTTATTCCCGAATACAAATTTACATAAAATTGTAATACTTTCAAGATTACAAAAATCCCAAAAAGTACCAATATTCTTAGCTAGTTACCAACATGTTGAACTAAAGTTACCAATATATGTGAGTAAGTTACCAACCTAGTGCAGAAAACATTTGAAGTCACTTTTCCATTGTAGCAAAATTACATGTCATATTTAGGCTCATTTTATCAAGTTATAGTGCCAAAGAGTCCTTCTAACTTGTTCCCTAATATAAATTTATAAAACAATGATAATACGTTCAAAATTATCAATACGTGAAAAGTTACTAACATTTTTAGCCAGTTACTAACATTTTCAACTAAATTTACCAACATTTATGAGCAAGTTACCAAACAAGAGAAAAAAAAAATTGAAGTCACTTTGCTATTGTGCCACTACTTCCATGTCATATTTAGGCTTACTTTATTAATTTAAATTGCCAATGAATCCTCTTAATTTATTTCCTAACACAAATTTACAAAAAGTTGTAATACTTTCAAGATTAAAAAACCCCAAAATATTATCAATATTCTTAACCAGTTACCAATATTTTGAACTAAAGTTACCAACATTTGTGAGCAAGTTATCAACCTAGTGCAGAAAAAATTTGAAGCCACTTTTCCATTGTAGGACTAATTGCATGTCACATTTAGGCTCACTTCATTAACTTATAGTGCCAAAGCGTCCTTCTAACTTGTTTTCTAATACAAATTTATATAACAATGATAATACTTTCAAAATTATCAAAACTTGAAAAGATATTGATATTTTTAGCCAGTTATCAACATTTTGAGCTAAAGTTACCAACATTTGTCAACAAGTTACCAACCAAGTGAAAAAAAAAAAAATTGAAGTCACTTTCCATTGTACCACTACTTCCATGTCATATTAAGGCTTCCTTTATCAATTTATACTATTAATGAATCCTCTTAATTTATTTCCTAACACAAATTTACAGAAAATTGTAATACTTACAAAACCCCAAAATATTACTAATATTCTTAACCAGTTATCAATATTTTGAACTAAAGTTACCAACATTTGTGAGCAAGTTACCAATCTAGTACAGAAAAAATTTGAAGTCACTTTGCCATTGTACCACTGCTTCCATATCGTATTTAGGCTTATTTCATCAATTTATAGTGCCAAGGAATCCTCTTAATTTACTCCCTAACACAAATTTACATAAAATTGTAGTACTTTCAAGATCACAAAAATCTCAAAATGTTACCAATATTCTCAGCCAGTTACTAACATTATGAACTAAATTACCAACATTTATGAGCAAGTTGCCAACCAAGTGTAGAAAAAATTTGAAGTCACTTTGCCGTTGTCTGACTAATTCCATGTTTATTTAGACTTACTTTATCAATTTATAGTGCCAAATAGTGCTCTTAATTTGTTCCCTAGCCTAAATTTACATAAGAATCCTATTGCTTTCAAGATTATGAAAACACTAAAAAGTTACCAACATTTTGATCTACTAAATTTATCAACATTTGTGAGGAAATTACCAACCTGGTGCAACAGAAATAAAAAATTGAAGTCATTTTGTCATTGTAGGACTAAATCAATGTTATATTTAGACTCACTTCACTAATTTATAGTGCTAATGAGTTCTCATTCACTTGATAAGTTACTAGAGTGAAAATCAATCAATTCTCAAAAGTTTAGAAGCTAATTTCTTTATGAAGATAATATTGACATGTTTATAAAGATAATATCAACATTCAACCTTTCCAACTATATATGTTGGTAACTAGTGTAAAAATATAGGTAATTTCATCTCTAAATACTTGTAACAAGTTCAATTTATTGGTAAATTAGCAGTTATTTTAATTTTTAAGCAAGAATATCAGTGGTGGCTATAGTTGTGTGTTTGTAAAACCTTATAATAACTCTTTTGACACCAAGATTTGGTTAAAAAGAAAGAAAAAAAATCTCACAAATCTACTTGCTCTGTTTGTATTAGTGACAATTTGCATATATCTTTTTCACTTTACATTACAAGTAGCGCATAACTTGTAAAAGTAGTGTATATCCAACACATATGGCACAAAATCTTATCCATATACCAATGCCACCAAATATAGAAGATTACTTTGAGAGGATATGATACAAGTTCAAATACAGGAGTTGCAATTTTGCGATCTGTAGCATCCTCCTTAGTATAGTACTATGCGTAAGTCATAGTACCACACTCAGAAATTGTTACTATTACCAAAGCAGACCTTGTCTGACAACAACTTTAGTCGCCTTTGAAATTTCTTGAACTATCTGGAGATAACACAGAAATAGGAGTGAGAATTTTAAATTCTCAATAGGAATCACTAAGAAATTTCATACCGTATCATCGTTATTATATCCAGCATGCTTCGATCTATTATGAAAAAGGTGGGCATGTTATATAAACTATCTAATTTTATAGTTCGAAAATATATTGCTCGAAGTAGAGTCCATTTTATTCATTCACTTGTCATTTGGGTGAGCCAATACAAAAATCAGTTCATAAATTATACTATGAATAATAACTGAAACGTATTAAAATATAATAACACCAATATATTGAAAACTTAAAATCTGCATATGCCTTTACTTGTACTTGAATTTATGCAGATACACATAATTTTCTTTTCTTTCTTTGTCTTCCTTTGCTTGTCATACACATTCCAAAGTATGATCACCATGTCGCACTCCTTAGGAATATGTTCATCTTGCCACATCCCAAAGTATGATCGCCATGTCATACTCCTTCAGGGTGTGATCGCCATGTCGCATCCCTTAGGGTGTGGGATCATTATGCTATATTCTGAAGTATGATCGCCATGTCATACCCGATCAGAGCATGATCGCCATGTCATGTTTCTTAGGAACATGGACTCATCATCATATCTTATTACCAAATGATAATACTTATATGGTATTCATACACGTCGCACAACAATATTAACACACCAACATTTAGAACGATCTCTAATTTCTGCCGAAAATTCGGCAATATGACGGATCATGTCTGCATCCCTATGAATAGTGCCAGACAACTAGGAAATTTCTAATCAAATAGCAAACCAATATAGAACATCATATCTCCATTAGTTGTCATACACAACAAAGTCTTATGAGCAAAGCTTAGGTAGTTAGGTGTAAGTTTTAAAATCTTAAGTCTTGATCTATTTTGCAAGCTTTGAACTTCTATTGATGTTCCCGAGTTTGATTTCCAAGATTGAATTGGGTCTGAGTTTCAAGATTATATAAGTTCCGACCTTCGGTATTATGATCGATCTCCGAGTTTGATTCTAGATCGAGTTTTGGAATTATGTGCATAAGAGTGTTAAAGCGTCCTAGTTCTCGACTTCCGAGATTCGGGTATAAGGTTTCATATTCTAGTATTAACTTCCAAGATTATGTTGAAAATCCTCGACTCCCGGGTTTGAGTATTTTAGGTTTTATATTCTTGTCCTTGACTTTCGATTTCAAAGTGTTTTATGTGTTGTGTAATTCTGATTTCCGACATGAATCCCTACTTGATCTTCCAAGACTTTTATGATTGTGTTCCCTAAGTGCCAAGTTCCGATATTATTTTTAATAATCTAGTTTTCTATTTACTTAGTTCCAAGTTTCTGATATTAACTATATCCGATCTAGTTTTGTATTAAGTTCCGAGTTCAACCTTAAGTATACCTGATCTAGCTCTCTGTTTGCTTAGTTTAGAGTTTCGATATTAACCCAAGTTATTTGTATTTTATTCCAGACTGCCCTATTTCTAGCCAAAATTGCACTCTTATAAGAGAAAAATCACCAAAAATGGAAATCTAGATAAAATCATGCGAAATTTATATCAATATAAAGCTAACAGAGCAAGCTTTCAGATGAAAGAAGTTGCATATCATTTAAATGAGCATAATTCGAGATATAATCCCCGAACTTGACCCTACTGGACTACCCTGTTCTAGCCTAAGTTAAACTTAAGATGAATTTCATTGATGTACTGGGGATAGTTGGCAACAAATCTGACTTTAAAATCTTTATGAGATGTTCCCTCATATGTTAGCTTTCAAACAACGTTGGATTCACTCAAATTGAAGTTGTATATGGTGAGTTACACTCTTCTCAACTTACACTACCCAGATGAAAGTCCTAATTTCTAGGTCAAAATTCAAAAATTCATAACTATGTCCATACTGATCCAATGACCTTATATTATATATGTATGGAAAGCCCTAAATGTCTAGTTTCATATAAAAATAGATTTGTGAAATTTAAACTACTGTAGGCAGAGCCATACACCCCGCCGTACGGATTGCTGAGGAAAAACCCTAACAGCTTCTTGAGTTTTTTCTTTTCTTCAAGTTCTTTCATACCAATTCCAATTCTAATCACAACACACATGCAAATTCAATCATAAACCATCATCATCACTCCAAATCACATCAATATCATGAGGAAAACAAGATCCCCACATAGCCCCAAATCAATAAAAACAAGAAGAAAAGTTGGATTCTACCTTTTCTAGGTATGATTCTTGCTAAATTTGTGGCTTGAGTTGAAGAAATCTTGATGTGGCTTGAAAGTTTGTGGGAGATGAAGAGGATATGAGATGAGATAAGATGAAATGAGATGAGATGAGGGAGAAAAGAATGGAGAGGGGTTAGCATTCATAGGGCCGAAATTTGCAAGGGCAAAAAAGGGAAAAAAAAAAAAAAGAAAACTTATAAAGCAAGTTGAAGTTGATTGATGGATTTGTGTTGGTTGTTCAACTTGGTTTGATAGCCCATATGGAGGGCTGAGATTGTGCCACTTGCATGGTTAAGTTGGCTAAATCTTAGCTATCCATCCTGTAACATCCCGATTTCCGACTTCATCTTTGGATTTCAATAAGATGATTATTTCCGAGTTCCGAGTTCATTTTGGCCAATTTCCGACTTCACGTGATGGTTACGAGTTGAATGAGATGCTTCCGATTTCCAATATTCGACTTCATGTAAACGATTTCCGACATTATGCTCGAGTACGTGATATCCAAGTTCCGACATTAGGTGATTCAAAATGGACATGAAATGCGACTTACGAGTTTTAGCTGAATTGGATTCCGAGTTCATCACCAAGGTCTTTTATCCTCTTTCCCGAGTTCCGATATCGAGTTGAAGTGTCAGATCCTATAAATTACGAGTTCCGACTTCATGAACGTAATTCCATGAGATCCGACTTCATATCTCAAGGAAAATATACCCGGCTTCCGATGTCACCAACCCCAACGTATATAATTCCCGACTTCCGAGTTGAAGTACTTGGGTTTGGAAATGTGATTCGAATCACCCGAGTTCCGACCTAAAACAACAAGGTTCAAAATAGTGTACGTGGTTTCCGACCTCAGAAGTTATAGTTTAACACAATGGTTACAAGTTACGAACTTCGAGTTTGATGTAACGAGTTCCGGCCTTAGAGTTGAACTCAATGGACATGAGTTCAAATCTTTGAGTTGATTTCAGTCATACACTAGATCCGATCTCCGATTTTATATCCAGCATTGGCTTTCCCGAGTTCAAATAGGGAGTTCCGAGATTATATGATTGTCAGCTGCATGACTTCCGACCTCCGACCTTGATTCAAGATTTCCTCAAGTCACAAACAACATGGTACGAGTTCCGACATCCCGATTCAGTTTCAAGCAATGTAAAAGGTCACGAGTTCCGACTTAAAGTATTATATGGACGAATTTCGGTTTCATGTAGGACGAAAGCGTATCCCAGTCTTGGGGCGATGTGGAGAGCAAATTGGCCACAAAAGTGAGAGACATGGCCGAACTTCAACCACAAAATTCCAACCAATCAACACCCACAATTCCAACTAACCCCATCTATTTAAGTCAGACTTCTCTCTTCATTCCCAGCTGATTTATGTCTCCCTCTCCTCCTTGCTCCAGCCTTCGTCTTCCTTTCCTCTCTCAAATTCAACTCCATTACTCCTTCAAGCTTAGCAAGGTTCTAACACTCCAAGTTTCAGCACTTAGCCAAATCTTGCTCCAAAGAGGTAGGATTCTGCTTCTATTCTTGAATTCCTTGCACTAGGGCTGTATGAGATTTTGTTCTTCCTTATGTATTTGATGAATTTTTTTGATGTATTATGGTGGATTATGATTGAATTAATAAGGTTATTGGATATATCATATAAGGTTATTGGATTAATATTGAGAGAGATACGAATTTTTGAAGTTTGACCTAGGGTTTAGAACTTTCATCCGAGTAGGGTGACTTAAGGAGGGTATAACTCACCCTATACAACTCCAAATCGAGTGAAACTAGGTTTGTTAGAAAGCTTACACACAGAGGAACACCCCAATATAAGATTCCGAGTTTGTTATGGTCCTAATTGTTCCCGGTGATTCAAGGAAGTTATCCTATGTCTAATCCAGACCAAAATAGAGTAGTTCAGAAAGTCGACTTTCAGGACTTATATCTCGAGGTGTACTTAAGCAAATGGAGTGAAACCTGTGGCAAATGAAAGGTTATCCTATTAGCCTTGATATGAGACCAATTTCGTAAGATTTGAGCTTAGTTTCGATTTTTAGTGAATTTATATTCCCAGGAGTGTAATTCGGGCTAGTGACTGAACAAGCTGAAGAAAAATTTGAATATCTTCATTTATATAAATCAGAATGACATGGGACCAAAGAGGTTAGAAAGTAGACATATAGAGCTATGACATATCCAAATTTCAGATTTAAATGAGTTGAATAGAGATAATGGTGGACTATACCAGATTCGGGCAGAACCGAATAGAATTGGCAGGATGGCCAAAATGATAATTTTACAAGTGTTAGTGGAACATATAAAGTTTGAGTTGAGAATGGCCAGTTTGATATTGATATAAATGTGTTAAGTTGATAATGTTGTTATGACTGATTTGCCCGTGAGAGCTGGCACTATTCATGGGGAAACGGACCTGATCCGTTATGCTACCGAATTTACGGCAGGAGTCTAGGGGACCATGAGTGTCTAAATTACAAGAAACTTATGATATGAGATATATGAGAAACACTGATGTAGCATATGTACGAGTACATTAGCATGACTATGCTTGACAACGCATGAGAATGAAAAGATATAATGATGAGTCTATATTCCTAAGGAACGTGACATGGCGATCACGCTCTGATGGGGTATGACATGGCGATCATACTCTGGAATATAGCATGAGGATCCCATCTTCCTAAGGAACGTGACATGGCGATCACGCTCCGACGGGGTATGACACGGCGATCATACTCTGGAATGTGGTATGTAAAGATATAATGATGAGTCTATATTCCTAAGGAACGTGATATGGCGATCACGCTCTGATGGGGTATGACATGGCGATCATACTCTGGAATATAGCATGAGGATCCCATCTTCCTAAGGAACGTGACATGGCGATCACGCTCTGATGGGGTATGACATGGCGATCATACTCTGGAATATGGTATGATGCTGCACTTGAGGACGGCGATACGTAACGCTCAAGTGTAGACAGATCCAAGCACCCTAGGGACGGCGATACGAAACGCCTAGGTGTGCCGAATGAAAGAAAAGTAAAATTTTATGTATATATATGAATTCCAGTGCAAGTTAAGTGAGATACGGATGTGATGCTCCCATTAGATTAATGCTATGTGCGTTTTATATGTTGAAGTTATTATCCATGGTATTATTCATGAATTAATCTTGTGTACCAAAGGACCAATATGTGAGTAAAAATGAACTTTGCTTCGGATAAGACATTTTTCGAACTGTAAAATTAAACAGTTTGTGTAGCATGTTCACCTTTTTCAAAGTAAACCGAAGCAAACTGGAGACGACCATGATGATACTATGTATGAAAATTTGAGAATCCTACTGAGAATTTTATAATTCTCACTCCTATTTCCATGTTGTCTCCAGATAATTGTAGAAGTTTCCAAAGACGACTGAAGTTGCTGTCAGATGAGGTCCACTCAGGTAACGGTAACAGCTCCAAAGTATAGTACTATGACTTAAGCATAGTACTGTGCTTGGGAGGATGTTACACATCCTATGGTTCTCACAATATAATTTCTATTGATCTGGTTCCAACAGTTTAAAATACCGAAATCTTACCGATTTCTCTTAAATCGGTAAACCAATTTTAGAAATTTCGTTGGTGGTTTCCTATGATTCTAATTTAATTTCCTCAAGGTTAAATCTTCTAAATGTTACTTAGGTGGCTTTGAGTAAATACTTAATCAAATTCTAATTAATCCCAATTATTTGCTAAAAACCGAACAACTCAGTTAAAAAGAATTAAAATTTTTCGGACGTTACATGATCGCAATAGAATCAAAGAAAAAAAAAACAAACAAAGCACTAGTTATTTCATTTCTCTCATGCATTAATAACACATTTCCAAATAAGTCTAATTTTGATCAAATCTAAATAAAAGATATAAGATCACTTAACTTTTACTACTTAGTTAGCTCCATCCTCAAGTGTAACATAGTTATAATGATAGACTAAAGAAAGTCACAATTAGTTCCTCGACTATTTCATAGAAATAGACGCTAAACTAGAGGAAGCAGAACCTAGTATTTCCTGTATACCAACTCTTTCATAGCATTAACAAAACCTTTCTCATTCTTAACACTCTGGACCTGGTTTGCATTGATATTAACATACTCAAGGCTTTGCTTTAATGTTCTAGTAAATGTCAGCTTAGCACGACTAGTAAAGAATTCCTTTACTTCCTTGGCCTTCTCAAGGAAGCGAGCTACGTCGAGGGGAAACTGGAAAAAAAAAACACAAAAGAAAGGGGGGGAGAGAGAGAAAGAGAGAGAAAAAGAAAGAATAATTAAATGATTCTACTAGTAAGTTTTCTAAGAACACCAATAGAATAAAGCATATAGGGGGACAGGAAACAAACCAGTGAGATACTCGAATATTGGATGAGCATGTCTTTGAACAGGTAGATACTCAAATGCATCTAATCCAACTACATGCTTGCAAAACAAATTTCTATCATTTTTTACTTGGACAAGTTTCCAAAAATATATTTGAACGAAGAAGATTAAGTGCTTGCTCAAGATATAATAATTTTCAAAGTAAGGATTAAGGAAGGACTCTCTTAAACACTTGTGACAAAACGAGCAATATTGCGACTCTTGCACTGCCTTCCACTAGTGGAACATCAACATCTCTTGTATCCACTCCAAGTACCTTTGCCTACATGAAAATCATAGTAATTTGACACTAGTTTATACTTCAATTTCAAGCAGTAAAGTATATAAATCTCATAATTTGGAATTGTATGTCTTGTTTCAATTCATTATTATAATTATAATATATTTCTCAAAATTATTTATATAATTTGGTCTAACATTTAACCAAAAAAAGTAGGTGCTCATGTGACTACTCATTAATTATAGATTCAAGAATTTGTTTATATTTAGCTTTTAGTTTGCTTCTAGAATCTAGATATTTGAATTCTGTAGCACAGTAGGAAGGAAATTTGATTAAGAGTTATAGGCTATTTGAATATGCAGCTTAAGCTTTTATAAAAAGGAAAAGGAAAGTAATGCTTACGACATCAGATAATTGAGCCAGTGTAAAACAAAGATTAAAACTCAACATCATCTAAGTAACCAAAAACAAAAACCATAAATGACTGAAAGACCCAAATTCAATTTGAACTAATACAACTAACAAATTCATTAATAAATAAACAACTATAGGATAATGTGCAATACTAAATTTATTTGTTATCTTTTTCATTTTCTCTTTATAGCTCTCATTGTCCCAATTAGGTGAGGAACAAGATCATTGTTGTACTTTTGGCAGTTGCATTGACAAAAATAAATTCCAATCTTAAAAATGTGTCATACATGCTCAAGGAATCCAACAAAAATAACAACAATCAAATGAAAGGAAAAAGAAAAGTGTATTTTAGGATAAAAATTGTTCTTCATCATATTAAAAACAATAGCTTCTGTAGGAAAGTGTACATCCAACACCACTTACAAGGGAAAAATAATAAAAGAAGGCACATATTGCAAGATAACTATGTTAATGTAAGAAATCTCTACATGCCCTTCAACATAAACATCTAGTTACTGAAATATTTAGAAGTCTTGACACAAGTTACAAAAAGCAAACATCATCAGGATAATGAAGAAGCATAAACAGATTAATAGATACAATACTAGTTAGTATATTTACTTTACAAATGCCAATAGTAGTTAGCTTAAACAATTTTTTTAATAGGCTATTTGTCTATGCTACAGGTATGAATGCATTTACTAGTCTCAAAAATGAGAATTCTTGTTTTTATACCTACTTTCGTTATCCAAGACAAATAAAACTCTTCATATGTGGATGCCAATATAATAGTATGATAATAATTAAATAGAATATCATATGTACACAAATGGATATTGTAAAAACCATAATACAATACAATACAAAGTTAGTTAAACTAGTACAAGGCACAAATCGTTCCCAAACCATAGTTAAACATTAGATCCCAAAAATAAAACAACCTAAGCCAAGACCAACATGAACCTCAACCAACTCATAACCTAACTTGTAGGTTTTCCTTTTCAAAACAGTACGTCCCCAGCTACCTCATCCAACCCTAACTAATAATCTAGACTTCATCTAAAGCATTATCATATTTTTCATACAAGTGCAAAAAAATTAAACTACTTTTGAACCAAAGGATTAGCTCGTCGGAATTGAAGGTACGATTTTTTAAATAGTATCAACTTGTCCTCGAAATCCTTTTTATTTTTTTGATAGTTTGATAAGCTCCAAACTCTCCATAACAAACAAGAGCAAAAGCATGATTCAAGACTAGCAATATAGCATACAGAAAAACAAGAAATATAAAACACAACATAATCAGATCAAACTCTAATCCATCATAATCAAATTGAAACTTGCTTCTGCCAAAGATACCAAATAACACCACCAAGTGATCACCTTGAATCTTCATTGCAATTCTCAAATAAATATCATACTCGTATACTTTTGCTAACTTTACTCTGCTACCAAACACCTTCAAAGCTACATAGGAACCATAATTAACCACTTGCTAGTTTCTAAAATAGAGCCAAATAAGGAACTGTTCAATTGTATACTTTCATCGGTATCAATTTGTCCAACATACATATCTAACACCCTCCTAACTTAAATACACATAAATGAACTATAAGAGCCTCAAAAGACTAAGAAACTTCAACTTAGATTCCATGGATAAACCAAAACATTAATAGAATCTTCACATTTAGATATGTAAACAACTATGTAAATAGCATCACCAAAATTGTAGCCATACCATATCACAAAATAGAAACTCAAATATGATTAATATACATGCTACTTCAATATGTAACTAGACCATATCAGAGACTTGCACCCTTTTAAATTAGAAACATATATGTAAAAATAGCAATATATTCACCTACATCTCACGGGCTTCCTTACTTCAGGTGAGCATACTACAAAAAAAAAAAAAAATTGTTTATAAATTTAGGTAAGTTAATGATTTTGCTATTTGCCTTTTAACATTTATTTTTGTTTTTCCAAACTATAAATACTACTACTTAATGTGTCGATTAAAACTAGTTCACTCAAATTCACTAATTCAAAGATTTAGAACAATAGAAATATATATATATATATATATATATATATATATATATATATATATATATATATATATATATAGTTTGCTAAAAAACCATCGAGTTGTGATAGCGAATTCTATCGATAAAATAGAAATCTCAAAATCATTTGCAACTAGATACATAATAACATTAATCCTAATGTAAAGCATGAAAGTAAAAATTCAAAAATTATCAAAATTCGAGTCACATGTTAACAATCCAAAATATGACATGTGAAACAAGAATTCTTCGAATGAAAGCTATGAAATGTAATGGGATTGAATGAATTATTGCCTTGTGGAGCTTCTCAATCAAAGCTGTAGGCTTTCTGGTAAGACCCCTCTAGAACCTTTTGCGACCATGGGCACAGAAGACATCGAGAGCTCATCGGTGGACATGTCAAGAACGGCATCCAAATCAACACCCCTGAAGCTAAACTTCTTGAACATTCTCTTCTTTGGTTGCCCTGTGCCAACATCAGCCTCACATATACCTGCAAATGCATTCAATGCATGCACAAATCAGAAACACATAGAAAACACCTATGGAAAGATATGGGGTACAACTAAAATTGGGACTTACCATGGTTGCAAAATGTAACACCCTAATAAACCCATACTATACTTAAGTCATATTACGGCATTTTATTAGTTGTTACTTATGCTCGTGGAAAACTAAACTTCACTTGAAATTAAGTTATGCAGAAAATACGGTAATTTTTTTTTTTGAAATACGTCGTTGCTTTAGAAAATAAAGCCTTGAGCGAGAAGGTAAACAGAGAAAGAGCATGTGGCAAGAGAGTCCAAAACACAATATCATAAAATGTGAGAGAGGTAAATAAATAATAATTCACAAATACATTACATTACATAGCTAATCATTACATCCATATGGGTTCATAATATTTATATACATACATATATATAATAGCCTTTACATCAAAGAAAGCTCATGGTCGTGCCATGGTCCAAATACTAGATACAACTTAAATTGACATCATTCGTCACAAAAAGGAATGTATACGACAACATTGTTTGGCATCCCTCATCCTACGTCCGCTCGTAGTGCGATGGCTCCAAGCTCCACTCCATTGGATGTGCCAACAAAATCTGGCGACGATGCGGAAAAGTAACTAGAGTGAGAAATAGGATTTCTCAGTAGGACTCGAACCCGACACGGAGGTGTCATCGTCATCGTCCCAGCCACTTCGGTTTTATAATGAAAACAGTGAGCATGCATAAGGTCCAATTCTTAGATTTTCGAAGACATAGCTATCCGAAGTGGATTCAATTTTAACATACTCTATAATCATTTATATCATAACATACATTGGCATAAGTATAATCACATAAAACATGCATGACTATGCTATAAGCTTTTTCTCTTTAAGGGTTTGGACCGAAGTCCCTTTTCTTTTCTTAACTTGACTTTCCCTTAAATCCTTTTCTTTTCTTAACTTGACTTATCTTAAGTCCTTTTCTTTTCACCCACTAAACATAAGTGGTAATGAGCTCATACCGTGGCCGTCGCCACCATAAAATTTTGGTACTTACACTAGCTGGGTCATGTCATGCCTCATGTAAACCTTATCCCCTATACTCACACTAGCTGGGTCATGCCATGCCTCATGTGAGTCGTGCGTGAGGGGAACTTACTTTAGGTCACCTTCCCTTTTGAAGGATCACGCCCTTAGTTTACTTTAGCTTCTTATTAAGGCTTATGATGCAAAATTATTTTAATTCTTTTTCCACATTTGGGTGTTACGTATCGTCGTCCCCAAATGTGATTCCTTTATCACATATCATTAAGTATCATATCCTCAACATATCATCTTCATACCATCATCATTATATCATATCATCATCATCATGATCATCATCATATCACTATCATAATCATCATATCATATTATCATCATCATTATCATATCATCATCATCATCATCATCATTATATCATTGTCATCATAATGATACATAGAGGCATACATATCACACAAAGTTTTTTGAGCTTAATTTAGCAAATTTGGTGCAAGCTTTTAATTGAGATTGCCTCTTGTATAAATTCTTTTTTAGGCCTAGGGCCAATTTTATCTATTATCCTCTTTGAAACTGTTTATGTTGAATTATGAGGGTTTTCCAATACTTAATGTAAGGGACTTAATGTCTTAAAGCTTATTTCTCCTTAACCTTTAAAAGTTAACCATAACTAGTTTTACTTTTATAGTAGGGCAGTAACTTCAAAAATTCACCATAATTTCATCTTTATTCTTTTATTTCGAATTTTGGTATAATCTCTGAGTCTATTTTTAAACAAAAGAAACCCCACTCAAAAATTCATCTTGTAGCTTGAGTTATGCACATTTTATTCTAACTGTTCAGACTTGAAAGTTCATCTCGGGTCAGTAATTTTTAAACATTACTGTGAACTCCTCACAAGGAATCTGCCAAAACTGTTTTATGGGGATGTTCCTCTATATCTTAGCTTTCTAACAAACTTGATCCCACTCAAAAATAATTTTTGTAGCTTCAGTTATAAGGTTTTTAGTGCGGACTGCCCAAATAGAAACCCATCCAGGAGCAGCCCACTTTGAAAATTCATATCTCCCTAGTTTTAAGGCCAAATTTCACGTATTTTATATGTATAAAAGGCTCTATGAGTATATTTTCATTTAAAATTAGTTTCGTTCCATTTGGAGTTATATCGAAGAAGTTATTGGTCGTGCCATATAGACTGCTAGAATTTTCCAGTTTCCATGATTTTGGTTTCAAGGAGTTTTCTTGTAAAAACATTAAGTCTTTTCTCCAAGTGACCATTTTACATATCCAAACCATCTTTAAACTTTGAGATCTTGGTAAAGATCAATATTTTGAGTTCTAAAAAGTTGGGTTCAACATAAAACAAAATGCACAATCAAAGTCATTTTTCAAAAGAAAAGCAAAATCACAAACAACCTCATATAATGAAAGCATGGCCATGAGGCCTTTAGAGCAAGCTTTAAAACCACCTAGCTATGGAGAGCTTAGGAGTTCTAAAGCTTGAAAAACATAGAAGAAGGAGAGGTTAGAGTCACTACCACAAGGATTCTCTTGAAAGCTTGAAGGATGAAAATGGTTGGAGATGGCCTTCCTCCTCCTTGAGCTTGATAATGGGGCTAAGTTAGTGTTTGTTTTGCTTCTTCAAGAACCAAAGAGGGTGGTCCTTGAAGGGCTTGTGAGAATGGTGGTGGAAATGAGATGAGTTAGAGTAGAAAAACAAGAAGAACAAGAAGAAGATTAGGAAGAACAAAGAGATGTTTAGAGAAAGGTGAGAACTTGTGGCTTAGTGAGAGAATGAAAAATTGCAAATGAGGAGAGTGAGGGGGCTAGTTAGTGCAAGAAATGGGGTGAGGGGGCTGATTGCTTTGCATCTCCAACAAGCAAGAGTGAGTAGGTGAGTTTTACTTCTTTTTCAAACAAAAGGGCTAGGAACCTTGGGGTAAAAGGGTGGGTTGTGTTTTCTTTGAATCTTGACGCTTGGGTAAAGACTATTTAGTATTTTTCAAATGGTTAAAAGCATGACCACTCTTGGGATTGGCTTGGGTGGATATGATCACTCCAAGTGTCACAATCTTGATGGAGGAGGGTACATCTCTTGGCTTGACTCAAGGAATACTACTAACCTAGACTTTTGATCTAATGGTGCATGATGAGAAGGCAAATGGATGGTTGGATTTTGCTCTTATCCTTGGCCAAAATTTGGTGCATCAATTAGGAGAAATTTTTAAATCTTTAAAGCTATTAGAATTACCTAAGTTGTTAATTCAACTTGATTAGTTAAATTGCTCTTTAACCGATTTCGGTTAATTACACTTTTAAAACATTTCTCCTTTAAAAGAATTGATCTTATAAATTATGTAATTAGGGTATAAGAATTTATCTATCTCAATTGGTAAGGTAGAACATTTGTTTTTTACTTAATTAATAGGATTGGATTACCTTAATTATATTTCTAAGTTATGAAGTAACGAGGTTCGAATAACTAGGTTTTAATTAAAATATTTAAAACGTTATGATTAATTATTGACTTGACTTAATTTACAAAGCTTTTGCTCATCGAGAGTAGCTGATTAGTTCTCAGTTAATCGTTAATCTCTCTAATTAGTCAGGATCACTGAGCTAATTAGCTTAGACAAAAAATTGGGGATGTTACACAAAATGGAATAGTCAATCAGCGATAAAACCCTTGCTTGCTTAGAGGGGGAAGATGCAGAGTTTATTGCAAACCACTAGAGTTTTGTTTTGGACAAAAGCAAAGTTCCCGAGGGAATTGGTAGCATCAGTGGCAAGCACTTTGTCAGTGGCTCTGGCTTTGGCTTTGAGGGCGATGTTACTTCTTCTCTTGTGAAGCTTTGATTTTGGTGGTAGTGAATCTCAACGGGTATTGAGGGGAGCAACAAGCAATTGAAGCGGGAGGGAGTTATAGTGAGAGTTTAGGGTGAGGAGGAAGTGAAGTTTCATGGAGGGCATCAGGGGTGGGGAGGGGATCGTGGGTTTCTGCTTTTCATTTTTCTGTTTTTGTGGAAGTAGGAAAATATTTATAATTTATATGTGTTTTATTGTAGCCAAGTGCATTTTGGTATATGTGTCGCTTTTTACGCGTCCAAATATCATTTCTCTAAGTTGCCTTTTCAAATTTCATTAGCCCCAAAAGTCCATACTTCCTCATATTTTGACAAACTTTCAGTAAGCATTATTGACAAGTCTGAGTATCTATTTTCGACAATCATAATTTTGGTCTCAAAATTCAAACCAAATTCACAGGGCTTTGTCTTTCAATTCAACAAGCCTTCCTCATCTATTTTCACAAGGATATTGGCACTCTTAATTACTCCACGTTTCAACAGACAAGCCATGTGCTAGTTTAAATTCACCTTTTCTAACCAAAACCTATATGTCGAAACCATTATCATCAATTTCTCTAACTTCCTTGTCAGATTCCACTCATTTGTCAAATTAATTAATTTGACTATACAACAACTATAAATTCCAAAAAAAGTTAAACATTGATCTCTATTTTATCTTTTAAAATTTTTTCTCTCTTCCTATTTGAGAGAGACAAGCTTAAACGAAGAAATTTTAATCCCTGTTATATAATTAAAAATTCTTAAAAAATTATTCGTTAATCCCGTGCTATTAGTAAGTATTGTACAAAAAGTTTTGTGAATGTTAAAACCTCTGAACAATTTGCGTGAAAAATAACTTTGTCCTTTCTTTCTTTGATAAGCATCCCTTATTTGAGAAAAAAATAAAAAATTCAACGGTCCAAAATCTTAATCCTGGGAGCCCCGAAAAAGACTTCAGGAGTTGCAATCACAATCACAATCACAACGACATTTGATGTCACCAATGAGAGCTGGAAAACCCTCAGAACTCAGAAGGCCGACCCGTCCCAATCCCATCTAAATATTGGCGCGTTGCCAGCACGTGCGTTCCCGAATCCTAGCAAAATACAACGACAGAACGGAAGGGCTTTGCTGGAGCCCGGAACCCTCTACATCTTTATTGTTAAATTTTGCAAAGCCCTCCAGCGCACTCCTCTAGATCCCTCGCTTGTTCCCTTCCCTCTGCTATCGTTTAGATTCTTTCTTTTTCTTTCATTGTGTACTGCCACTACAAGAATTGTCATCTTTTCTACTCCATCTTGAACTTCAGCTTAACTATATACCTGTGCTCTCTTTCTTTGTTCTCTATTGAAAGTTGCAATTTTTATCTTTCTTATTCACGGATTGAGTTCTATATCTCAAAACTATGATTTATCCTGCAATTTGTTCTCAGAACCCGTTTTTGGGGTATATGCCAAAGTTTCATAGACCGCCCAAAAGACCATCTTTACCGGCTTACTTGAGACCCATCATTTGCTTTCAAAACCAGAATCCTAATACCATTGGTAAACCCACATTCTTCGTGAAGACGAAACAATTTCTTCTTAAAGAGAAGAAGAAGCGGAGGATGGATGAGAAAGAAAGGGGTCCCCCTCAAGTTGGCAGCAGACAAATGCTGCTCTTGTGTGGGCTTGGTTATTGGGTACAGGGTTTTAGGTGCTTTCCTTGGCTTGCTCTCAATTTTCACATGGCGAACAATCTCAACTTGCACCCGTCAACATTGCAACTCGTGCAGAACTCTGCTAACCTCCCCATGGTGGCTAAGCCCCTTTATGGAATCATTTCGGATGCTATCTATATTGGTGGCGCTCACAGAATACCTTATATTTCCGTAGGAGGTAAATAAGCATGTTTTTTTACTGTGTCTTTTAAATTATGTTTTTCTTTTCTTGTTTTTCTGTCCTTTAAAGGGATAAACGTTTTCTTGTCAAGTGTTTGTGTCTCTTGCTTTCTCTGAAGGACTCTGTGTTCAACATCACAGGGATTTGGGGAACGGTTCTAATAAAACCACAAATGACTTATCAAGCAGGAGCTAACCTCTATGTGTACATCTTGATTCATCGGAAAAAAAATCTTTTCATTTTATTAACATCGACTTTTGTATCTTTAATCATCTTTTTACGCGATCAAACTGTTATATAGATGGAGATAGAAAACAAATCTTTAAAATGGAACCTGATATGACTTCTTTCATCCTTTCTCAGTCGTATGTTTTTTTTTTTTTTTTTTGTGCCTTTGTTTGGGCTTCATTTGTAGTGAGATAAATTGGAAATGAGAGTATTCAAGTGCAAATGAGAGTACTCAGTTGTAGTGAATTTGAAACTTACGTGTAACAAATTGATAAGGCCACAGAAATTGAGAAGTCAATATATGATAGGATATACCAATGTCTGAAAATCAAAGAGAGCTTAATCCTTCTAATCACGAGATTTGAGATGTTAGCAATGAAATCTCCAGTTTTATTTTATATTTTTTGTAAAGCAAGATTCAAATTCTCGGTGTATCTGGGGTTCAGACATACTATTTCTTTGATTTGGACCAGTCTGATCTGTCTTTTTTTTTTTTTTTTTAATTGCTTATTACATCCTAGGGTTGTCCTTTTTATTAAGGTCAGACAACCTATTTCTCCATGTTACCAATGTCTTATGTTCAACTTGCCTTTTTCTGTATCTACAAATTTTATACAAGATGAATTTCCTTATAAAGTTAAATTTAAGATGGTTGAATATTCCGTCAAAAAGAAAAATGAAAAATGGTTGAATATAAATCATATCACTGACCATGAAATTGCAGGATGGTTGGGGCTCGAACCGACATTAAGAAAGCACGTCAGAACTTCTGTTTGGCATAATTTTTTCACTGTGTTTTCAAACTAAGCTGTATGATTTTGTTGCATCGGAATAAGTTTTTCCCAATAATTTAGCAAACTCAATACGACTGTGATCTCCAAGATTCATGAGTTTCTTCTGTATATGGAATAAGCTGATATGTGTTTTAGAATAGTCTAGTTTATAGTAATAAATAAGGAAAAAAAGAAAAAAGTTATCATTGTGTGTAAGAATTGAGCTTATAGATATATGCCACAGTGTGGCTGGAGTGCCACTCTCGTATCTTCATGGAATTTCTTTGGCACAGCAGCCGATTTGGTATCAAATTAGGCACTTTTCTTATGGAGTTTATGTTTGCCTTTCATGTTAAGGTGGATACCTTATTCTGCTAATTCTTTATTACTATCTTCTTTTCTAAATGAATTTCTTCTTTATAAAGAAAATGTGAAAGAGATATTTATTTTGTTCAATCTGCAGTTCTTTTGCAGGTCCTCTCTTGGAGTCTTCTGGCATTAGTCCCTGTCGCACGTGAAGTGCTTCCCAACTTAATTGCATCTGTGCTTCTCAGCAATTTGGGAGCATCCATTACGGAAGTAGCAAAGGATGCTCTTGTGGCAGAGTATGGAAGGAAGCACAAAATATGTGGCCTACAGTCATATGCATTCATGGCCTTAGCTGCAGGTGGAATCCTGGGCAACTTGATTGGTGGTTTTCTCTTACAGAAAATGCCTCCCAGAACCATGTTCGTCATATTTTTGTCTTTACTGTCTGTACAACTAGCAATTTCTTTCTCAACAAGAGAGGAGTCTCTAGGCTTACAACTTTCAGATCGAAATCTTACTATGAAATCCATCTCAGAAGATATCAGAAAACAAGCCTCTGATCTTGTCATGGCTATCAGTGACAAAAGAATTTCCCACCCCCTTCTATGGGTTGTTGGATCAATTGCCATGGTCCCTGTGCTTTCAGGCTCTATATTTTGCTATCAGACACAGTGTTTAAGACTTGATCCTACAATAATTGGGTTGTCGAGAGTGATTGGCCAGTTGATGCTTCTTTCAGTTACTGTGCTTTATAACCGTTATTGGAAGAAACTAGCAATGAGAAAACTGATAGGCATGATGCAGATTCTATATGCTTCATCTCTACTTCTTGATCTTGTTTTATTAAAGCAGATAAATCTTAAATGGGGAATTCCCAATGAGGCGTTTGCTCTCTGCTTTTCTGGTTTGGCAGAAATTTTGGCACAGTTTAAGTTCCTTCCTTTCTCAGTTTTTTTCGCAACTTTATGTCCCAGGGGTTGTGAAGGATCTCTCACCTCTTTCCTTGCATCGGCTTTGTGTCTATCATCAATTATTAGTGGGTTTTTGGGTGTTGGATTGGCCTTTCTGCTTGGCATTACATCTGACGATTACTCAGGCTTGACCACAGGAATTCTTATACAGTTCGTTGCAGCTTTACTACCGTTAAGATGGATTCACTCTATACCTATGTCACAGCCTGTTGTCAAGAAGCGAAGGAGAAGTATGAGCAGAAGAGCTCGTAGAAACAGAAGAGTTGGAAAAGTTGTGCTTGGTTCTATCAATGCCTATCGACGAGAAAGAGAATGAGAGACATGGAAGTGAACATAATTAATCCTGACCTTTGCAGCTTGTAATCTATGCAATGATGAATGGTATTTTTCTTCGTTTTCCGGAAGAGGATTCGTTTATCTCAGTATTTGTTAGGCTTTTGGAGATGAAGCTAGAAATCCCCTTGCTCCGACTGCTAGAAAACTCCAACCAGAATGTGTAATTTCTCCATGAATGTTCAAGATACAATTCGGACTCCTCGTATACTGTTGCAAATGCAACTAACTGCTTTAACTACCTGATATTCGCTTACAATAACTGTAACTACTTAACTACTTGTGACTAGCATAGTTCTTGGCGCAACTTGGCGCCCCCCTAACCCTTTGTACTTCTGCTCTCTTTTTGAGTTGCAACGTTATCGGGTCGGACGAATTGACGTTACGAAGCTAGAAATTTTCGCTCCTTGCTGAACTCTAATTACCTCCGTTCTTTCGTGTCCTTGATTTGGATATCTCAACGACCAATCGTAGGTTGATAGCTGATCAGGAGCGTGCACCATTTGATATCTCAACGACAAATCTCATCAAGAAGGTGTGTGCACCATTTGATTGATCACTACAAGAATTCGCTGTCTCTTATGGGAGCTACGTGTAACCTAGCAACGAAGACTTGATCACTGAAAATGTTGTCATCAATCGACATTTTTTATCTCAAATTCAATTACTTCACTGTGAAATTCGTAGTTATTAAATTCGAACCAGTTATCAACTCGATTGCAGCATTGGAATAACGAGTCATTGGTTTTATTTTTATTCTATCCCCCCCCCCTCCCGAGGGATTACCTTTCCCTATTATTTACGGAGGGAGATTAATTTCTTTTGGGTATAATTAGGTTTACCCTCCCAAATGAAATTCTGTTCAGAAATTCAATTGAGATTCTCTCTGTAACTATAGTGTACCTCTATTAATATGTCAACTTTTGTACTGGTAGTTATTGGTTTAATTGATGAGTTACTGGTCCAATTGCTTAAAATAAAATTAATATATAAATTTGTAATACAAATAATAATAAATACAAGTGTTATTATCGGCGATAAACATCTTAGAGGGAATGACTATTGCTTCTCCTGTATGTTTCAAATTATTGGCCTTTATTTGATTTTCTAAAATATCCTCATTCTTTTATTTCGATCAAAATAATAATATAGAATTAATTATTCATTATCAATTATAGGTTTACCCTAATTTATTTTCAAATTAAAAATTGATTTAATTATTTAAAATTTTTAATATTTACCTCATTTTTCAATTTTTATATGGTATATGAATATTACAAATGTTGATAATTAATTATTTAAATAATGTAACAATGACTTTGATTTTTAATAAAAAAAAATAGTAAGTAAAATGTGTAACAATAAAGGTGTATTGATAAATTATAATACACAAAATCCACACGTATTGTTAAAGTATAGTGTTTACATAATTCAAACATTATTAAATAAACATATGATAACATGTTATGCTGCTATTGACTAATTACATTTTATTATAGTTTTTTTCTCTTTTTTTATGTTCTTAAAAATTAAGGTAACTTGATACATTAAATTAATTACTTGCCACATTAGAACGAGTTTAAAAGGTTAAAATTTTTTCCTTTATCATCCATTGTACTAACACTAAGACATTATAAAGGCCAAATTACTTTAGTTACATAAATAATACAAGAGTGAATATTTTAGGTTAAAAAAACTAAACTTTTTAAACTCCTTCTAATAAGGGTAACTAACTAATTTAGTGTATCCTAATCCTTCTTTTCTCTTTTCTCTCTTTCTCTTATCTCCCCTTGTGTGAGTGTTGTTGAGGGGCTGTCATCTTTCCTTTTTTTGTGGTAACTCTACCGTTCTAGTTTTCTTTTCATTGCTTAAAATTTTGTGTCTTTTACTTCATTTTTATTGTCCTTTTTGTGAGTGTTTTTATTTATCCTCTTTGTGGGTGTTTTTGTTATTCCTTTTGTGGGTGTTTTTGATATTCCCTTGTGTGTATTTCTGTTTTGATGATCTTATAAATGATAGAGATATTTTTTAAATATATTTTGAAGGGAGACATAATACATTTCTTAAATTGCAGCACTTATTATGTTGGTCTCCAACGTGAAAGATACTGAGATGTAAAAAATTTTAGGGTGAGAAGCAGAGCCATAAATAGTTGGTTAATTTGGAATATAAAATGTATTTATTTCTTATTAAATATGAATCTAATGTATCTTTATTGATTTGTAAATGCCATTAGGCTTCTCATCGAATAAAATTTTCTTTCCTATAAAAATAATTTAATGTATCAAGTTACCTTAATTCTTACGAACACAAATAAAGAAAAAACCATAATAAAATTCAATTGGCCAATAGCAATAAATCATGTTATTATATTTTATTTAATAATTTTTTTAATCATATAAGCACTATATGTTAAAAAAATAAGTATGTATGTTATATATTGCAATTTATTAGTACGCCTTTATTGTTACTTATTTTACTTACTATTTTTTCAAATAGTCATTGTTACATTATTCAAATAATTAATGTATTAAAATAATTCAATATTTTGATCTAAATAATTATTTTAAGCAAATTAATTATCAATACTTGTAATATCCATCAACTATATTTATAAAAATTGAAAAAGTAAGATAAATATTAAAAATTCTAAATAACTAAATTAATTTCTAATTTAAAAAATAAGTCAAGAAGAATTATGATTGATAATGAATAATCAATGCTATAATGTTGTTTTGACCAAAATAGAAGAGTAAGGATATTTAGAGAAATCAAATACGATTGCTAAAATGACAGTGGTGATAGACATATATAAGAATGACAATAGCCACTCCCCAAAACAATATTTGTGCTTGCGTTGGACCAAAAAGCACCAATTTTGAGAGGTAAAAATTTACTCAAAGTGTGTTCGTATAAAACATTTCCACATTTAAGAGAATTTTAAATACAAAGAAATTTAAATACTTCAATTAAATATCTTTCAATTTTAATTGCTTTTTTTGGAGAAAGTACTTACATTACTTGCATTTATGAAATATTTTGTTTGGGTAAGATAATTATATTACATTCAATAACAAAATACTTTATTTGAATAAAATAATAATTTTTTGTCATTTATAAATTTTTAAAACAAAAGATATTTTTAATAGCAATTAAATTTCAGCCCAGTCTAAAAATAATTGTAATGAGTACATATTTTATAAATCTTCCACTTGTCTATTGTCACTTCTCATTTATTGTTTTTACTTGTGACATTCCTAAAATATTCTTAATTAAAAACTTATTTTAAATTTGTATTATATTACCACACCCATATTCTAAATTTATATTAATAATTATACTAATTAACACTAAATATAAAAATGAACTATAATTAAACTTCTTATTAGCACAAAAGAGCTCTTGACTTAAATATAATGATTAACTTGAATAGAAAAGTGCAGTGAAATAAAATTGGATTTAATTTGTATATAGTGTTAGTGCAAAAAAATTTTACACAAATTTTCAATCATATTTTAACACATTAGCAAAAATGCTTGACCCCACCATCTACTACCTTAACTGCTAGGTTTTTCATCTTTTTTGTTTCTCATGAATATTGGCTAAGGATGATATTCCTTAGACTTATATTAATGACTTAGAACTAGTGAAAACTTGAGTTAGTTAGAAAAACAAGCTAGGAATTCAAAGATGTTCACAAATAGAAAATAGGACAATTAGGACAGCCCTGGAAAGTATTGGATCTGTGAATCATATCTTAATCTAGGAAACTTCAATTGAAGTGAAACTAATTTTATTTGAAACATAACTCATAGGAGAGTATACTTATGAAATTTGAGGTCCATTGGACTTAAAATAAATAAGTTATGAATTTCGAATTAGGTTATAGATGGGGTAAGACGAATTTGGGCAGCATGTATTCTAATGAGCACAACTTACACCATAAACCTTCAAACTGACTGCAAACAATTTTGTTAAAAAGGCAACATATATGAGAATAAGCTTGTAAATTTTTAGATCCGAACTCCCAAGGAGTTACTCTAGTAATTTCATGAAATTATCCCATGCTTTATAAGTATCAAAATAGGGCAACTTCAATGTATAACTTAATCTCTACTTAGCCAAATTGAGTGAAACTTATTGAAAGAAGGTTCATGTGAGTACTAGTCTGTAAAATTTCATATCAAAATGATTAGTAATGGATCTTTAGTGATTTTTAACTTTTAGGTGTCCAAGCCTATCTCAAAATAGGACAACAATGGATCATATTTAAATAACGTAAGCTATATTTATCAAAATATAGTGGAACTAAAGAGATTTAAAAGTAGACTAATAGAGCAACTTTTCTTTAGAATTTGACCTTAAAAGGATTTGAATTGGAATTTTGGTGTAATTTATAAATTTGGGCAATCCTCACCTTATATGGTTATATATGTGATTGTGACTTTGATATATATATATATTGAAATTTTTCTTTTCTGTGGACTGACTATTGAATCTACTATCGTAAAGTTTGAGAACCCTCACATTATAGCCGTCATATTGCCAAATATTTTACGGGAATATTTTGAAAGCAAGTTATGTAGCATGAGCATAAGTGCATCAAGTATCTTCATGTACAAATATGAACAAATTATGCAAGCTAAGAAGATGAAAATATGAGATCCCTCCATTTGGATGCAGTTATATTAAGATTATGAGATCCCTCTAATAGGAGGCAGTTAAATAAAGATGAGATTCCTCCAATTAGAGGCACATGAATCCCCTTTTCAACTTAGTCTAATAATGAGATTCCTCTAATAGAAGGCAGTTAACCAAAAGATGAGATCCCTCTAGTTAGAGGTATGTATAAGACTACACTCTGAGGATGACAGTATGTAATGCTCAAGTGTAGATACATGTTGACACCCTTGGGACGATGTGACGTAATTGTAAGCTCCAACACCCTTTAGAAACCACAAAGTGGTCCTTGAAATACATCTTTAAGGATTTTGATGGATAACAAACCAACTGTTAATGAAAATCTTTTGTATAGACCAACAATTTGATTGAATGTTTGATTTAGTAAGCACACGCTCATTGGAAAGAATTGGATCATGCAACATTTTATCTTCAAAATGAATTCTCTAAGGTTTTTGTACATCTTGAATGTAATCAAATGGGAAAGACCTTTTGAAAGAGAATCCATGCTCAAGAGATCCTATCTCTCATAAAACCTACGTTGGAAGCATCAGAAAGATATTGCTATGTCATCAGAAGGACACTGAGTCTCTAGAAGGAACACGAGCACGCTGGCTTGACAAGAAAGGTAATATCTAGAATGTTGGTCTAAGTGAAGAAGACCTTACTTTCAAAGCTTTCCCTGAACAATTCATAGTTTCTAAAGGTCAAACTTGACAAGACAAAGATCCAAAAGAAGCAATGATACTCTGAAAAGCTAGTGGATTCAAACGGCTAGTTTTCCTCTCTGATGCTGATAAAGAAAACAGCATACTTCTCTCTCTAGTTTAAGACCTTTGGATCTAAAAGCTATGGCCTCAAGGTTTGAAGTCTCAACGACTAGATTTCTGAAGCCTATATATATCTTGAAGATAAAGAAGAAGTAGCTAGAACTCTGATTGAAAATCCTAAAGAGCTTTAATCTTTTTCAACATTTTGAATAACCAGAAAGTCACTTCTGAAGCTTCTTGAGATAAAATTTTCTCATTGATAAAATCTATGAGAAGTCACTTTACTCTGGGCCTAATTGATCTATACACCTTGAGTGATCTAGTGTAAGTATTTATCAAACACAAACCCAAAACCTTCTATTGTTAGCCTAGAGAGGCTAGTCAATACTACTCAACTTCTTAGTTTGGGGAGGCTAGGACAATACTATTCAGCTTGTTTAGCTTAGAGAGATTAAGAAAGGACTACTCTGTTGTAATCTTGGAGAAGCTTGTACAAGAATACTCAATAATATAGAAATCTCAACTAGTTTGTTAAGAACTAGACATAGGCAAGTGGTTTGGCTGAACCAGTATAAACTTTCTTAAGTGGTTCTCTTACTCCATCTCATTTACTATCTTTAAATTTATTCTCTAAAATTATGTGTGCTTGTTCATTTTACTATTAAACGGAGTTATTGTGAATACAATAACTTTTGCTTCTAACATTTAATCGCTTCCGCAATCCAAATCCAAGGATTTAAGAAAATTTATTTAAGTTTTCAGGTTGGAAAATTTTTTTGAAAGCACGGTTCAACCCCCTCTTTTCGTGCTATTTTCACCTTCAATTGGTATCAGAGCTCGACTTCTGGGGTTAAGCTATCTAACGGTTGCAAAAGATAAAGATAATGAGATATGGCATAACAGATCATACATATTGATGAAGGACACTCTGTAACATCCCCATTTTTGCATAGTCTAATTAGCTCGATAACTCGAGTAATTAGATTATTAAATAGGCAATTAAGCCACTAAAAAGTAAATTAAGTGTTTGAATAGTGAGCATAATGGTAAAGGATTAGCCTAATTAAGTATGATTAGGAGCTTGGGAAAGTAAAACACTTTCTAAGAGCTTAAGTTGAAAACTCAACGTTTTAAGTTAACTAAGAGTCAACAAAACCACTAATTTAAGGATTAAGCACATATTAGTACCTAATTAAGTTAATTAAGATAATTAAAATTTACTAATCATAAGAACCTAAGTTAAGTCATTTAATTAAGGTTAATCACAAGCTTAATACTAATTCCCTCTTAAAAATTTGAAAGGAGACAACAAAGTGACGATGATATCACTAAAGCAAGGTGGGTACAAGTACTTGTACCATCTTGTCTCCCACAACTTGAAGACCAAGTTGTCTTGAAATATTAGAAGCAAATTAACCCAAATTAGATTAAGTAAGTGTAACACTCTAATAAACTCATATTATGCTTAAGTCGTATTACGGCGTTTTATTAGTTGTTACTTATGCTCGTGGAAAACTAAACTTCACTTGAAATTAAATTACGTGGAAAATACGGTAAGAATTTTTTTTTTGAAATACGTCGTCGCTTTGGAAAGTGAAGCCTTGAGCGAGAAGGTAGATAGAGAAAGAGCGTGTCGTATAAGGTACATACCCAAATATCATAAAACATAAGAAAGGTAAATAAATAGTAATTCACAAATACATTACATTACATAGCTAATCATTACATCCATATGGGTTCATTATATTTATATACATACATATATATATAACAGCATTATATCGAAGGAAGCTCATGGTCATGCCATGATCCAAATACTAGGTACTAAATACAAACTTCAATGACAAAGCTCATCTCAAAAAGGAATATGCGAAGATGTAGAGTGATAGTCGCTATAAATCCCAAAATAGCTTCGTCTGGCGTCCCACGTCGTACGTCCGCTCACAGTGTGGGGGATCCATGCTCCACTCCACCAGATGCGCCATCGGATTCTGGTGACGATGCGGAAAAGCAATTAGAGTGAGAAATAAGATTTCTCAGTAGGACTCGAACCCGACACGGAGGTGTCATCGTCATCGTCCCAGCCACTTCGATTTTATTAATGAAAACAGTGAGCATTCATAAGGTTCAGTTCTTAGGTTTTCGAAAACATGAATATCCAAAGTGGATCCAATTTCAACATACTCTCTAATCATTTATATCATAACATACATGGACATAAGTATAATCATATAAAAATGCATGACTGTGCTATAAGCTTTTCTTAACTTCTTCCCTTCAAGGGCTTGGACCGAAGTCCCTTTCTTTTCTTTACTTGACTTTTATCTTGAGTCTTTTTCTTTATACCCACTAAATATAAGTGGTAATGAGCTCATATCGTGGCCGTCGCCACATAGAATTTCAGTACTTACACTAGCTGGGTCATGCCATGCCTCATGTGAGTCGTGGGTGAGGGGAGCTTGCTTTGGGTCACCTTCCCTTTTGAAGGATCACGCCCTTAGTTTACTTTATCTTCTTAGTAAGGCTTATGATGCAAAATTATTTTAATTCTTTTTCCACATTTAGACGTTACGTATCACCGTCCCCAAATGTGGTTCCTTTATCAATCGCCTCTGAGCGTGACGTATCGCCGTCCCTAGGGTGTTCATATTTATTAATCCTTTCCACATCTGGGCGTTATGTATCGCTGTCCCCAAATGTGGTTCCTTTAATGTATATCATTAAGCATCATATCATCAATATATCATATTCATATCATCTTCATTCATTTTCATATCACCATCATATCATTATCATCCTTATCATCATTATATCACTATCATAATCATCATGTCATCTCATCATTATCATTATCATACCATCATCATTATGATCATCATCATATCATTGTCATCATATTGACACATAGAGGCATCACACAAAGTCTTATGAGTTTAGCTTAGTAAATTTGGTGTAAGCTTTTAATTGGGGTTGTCTATTGTGTAAACTCTTTTATTAGGCATAGAGCCAATTTCATCCATTATCCTTTTTGAAACTTTTAAGTTAAATTATGAAAGTTTTCCAATATTTAATGTAATGGTCTTAATATCTTAAAGCTTATTTCTCATTAACCTTTAAAACTTAACCATAACTAGTTTTACTTTTACAGTGGGGCAGTAACTTTAAAAATTCACCATAAATTCACCTTTTATTCTTTTGTTTCTAATTTTGGTATGCTTATACTACTCTGAGTCTATTTTTAAACAAAACAAACCCCACTCAAAAATTCATTTTGTAACTTGAGATATGCACATTTTATTTTGACTGCTCAGCTTTTAAGTTTATTCTGGGTATAGTGACTTTTAAACATTACTGAGAGCTCCTCACAAGGAATCTACCAAAACTGTTTTATGGAGATATTCCTCTATGTCTTAGCTTTCTAACAAACTTGGTCCCACTCAAAAATGTGCTGTATAACTCGAGTTATTAAGATTTTATTACATACTGCCCGAACAGAAATACATCCGGGAATAGTACACTTTGAAAATTCATATCTCTCTCGTTTTAAGGCCAAATTTCATTATTTTATATGTATAAAAAGCTCTATGAGTCTATTTTCATATAAAATTAGTTTTGTTCTATTTGGAGTTATATTGAAAGAGTTATCAGTCGCGCCATACAGACTGCCAGAATTTTCCAGTTTCTACAGTTTTGTTTTCAATGAGCTTTCTTGTAAAAATATTAAGTCTTTTCTTCAAGTGATCACTTTTCTCTTTCAAACCACTTTTAATCTTTGAGATCTTGATATTAACTCAATGTTTTAACTTCTAAAAATTTAGTTCAACAACATTAAATCATTCCAACCGAAAATTTCATGCCAAAGAGAAGGATACAACACATGAAAACTCATCATACCAACAAGCATGACCATGAGGCCTTGGAAACAAGTTCTAGAACCACCTAGCTATGGAGAGCTTAGGAGTTCAAGGGCTTGAAGAACACATAAAAGAGGAAGGCTAGAGTCACTACCATAAGGATTCTCTTGAAAGCTTGAAGGATGAAAATAGTTGGAGATGGCCTCTTTCCTCTTGAGCTTGCAAATGAGGCTAGATGAGTGTTTGTTTTTACTTCTTCAAGAACCAAAGAGGGTGGTCCTTGAAGGGCTTGTGATGGTGGTGAAAGGAAAGAGAGTTGGACAAGGTGAGAAAGAGAGAAGAGGAACAAGAAAGGTTGAAAGAACAAAAGAGCTAGGATGAAGTTTAGAGAGAGGTGCGAGCTTGGGCTTGTAGTGAGAGGATGAAAGTCACAAATGAGAGAGTAGGGGAGGCTATTTTTGCGCAAGAAATGGGGAGAGGGGGCTGATTGCTTTGCTTCTCCAACAAGCAAGAGAGAGTAGGTGATTTAACTTATTCTTCAAGCAAGAAAGCTAGGGACTTTGGGGTAAAAGGGTGAGTTGTGTTTTCTTTGAGTCTTGGCACTTGGGTAAAGACCATTTTGTGTTTTCTCAAGTGGTTAAGAGCATGACCACTCTTGGGATTGGCTTGGGTGGATATGATCACTCCAAGTGTCACAACCTTGATAGAGGAGGGTACATCTCTTAGCTTGACTCAAGGAATACTACTAACCTAGACTCTTGATCTAATGGTGCATGATGAGAAGGCAAATGGATGGTTGGATTTTGCTCTTGTCCTTGGCCGAAATTTTGTGCATCAATTGGGAGAAATTTTTAAATCTTCAAAGCTATTAGAATTACCTAAGTTGTTAATTCAATTTGATTAGTTAAATTGCTCTTTAACCGATTTCGGTTAATTACACTTTTAAGACATTTCTCCTCTAAAAGAATTTATCTTATGAATTATGTAATTAGGGTACAAGAATTTATCTATCTCAATCAATTAAGGTAGAACAATTGTCTTGTACTTAATTAATAGGATTGGATTAGCTTAATTATATTTCTAAGTTACGAATTAATGAGGTTTGAATAACTAGGTTTTAATTAAACATTTAGTACGTTATGATTAATTATTGACTTGACTCAATTTACTAAGCTTTTGCTCATCGAGATTAGCCGATTAGTCCTTAGTTAATCGTTAACCTCTCTAATTAGCCAGGATCACTAAGCTAATTAGCTTAGACAAAAGTTGGGGATCTTACAGTAAGCCTATCCTACTACATTAAATTAAGAATTAAGTTTCTTAAACCCGAAAAATAACTAACCCTAATTATACCCTAATTAAAGAGACACTGTAACTAAGGGAAAAAAAATAAAATATCCAAAGCGTGTTAAGGGGGGTGGCCAAAACCCCTTCCCACACACACATGCCTTCATTTTCTCTTCTCATTCTCTCACTAACTTCTCTCCTTATTCTCTCAAGACACTCTTCATCTTCCTCATTTTCTTCTCCATTTCCTCCAAACTCCATAGCCAAACCTCACCAACCCTCACCACTAACCCTTCAAAGATCACACTTTTTGGTGTTTGGAGACAAAATACAAATCAAACCTTCATTTTCTCAATGAGAGCACAAAGCCCTCCTTTTTTCCTCTCAAGAAGTTGCAACCTCACCACCCTAAGGAAGAGGCCATCTTCATCTCTTTACTCTTCTCCAAAGGTGCAACAACACCCTTAGGTAGTGATTCTTCACTTTCGTTTTTGGTTGTTCAAGAGGCTTGAAGCTTTGGCTTTCACTATGGCTAAAAGCTCTAAGTGACAACTTGAGAAAAGTTCCTATTTTTTTTTGCGAAACATGTATTCTGATCTTGCCTATGAAGCATTCTCTTGTTGTTTTGCAAAAAAGCTCTTTCCTTTGAATGTTCCAAAAACTTTTGTCTTCTTAAGTGAACTATGTGTTTTGATGATCTTTTGAGTTAGTGAAAAATGCCTTTCTTGAGCCATTTTTGTCTTGATCTTCCATAATATATGTTCTTATGATCAAAAGTTTCTTTTTTTATACTCACAACATGATTTCTTGGCTATGGGTAAATTAGTGTACAAGGCATGCCAGACTTTGAAATCAGCTAGCTAGAGCCCTTCGATTCTAAGAGTCAAATGATTAATCCAAGGAGGAAAATTTACCTCTTGGATATGGGTTCCCAAGTTACTCAAAGAAAACACTTGGTTTAGATCAAACACAAGCTAAGTGTAAACAAAGCCACAAGTAAAAGTAGATGTAATGCAATCGGTAGAACTTGTATTGAATTTCTAACCAATCACAATGAGTATCATTCTTAAGCTTCCATGGCCAATTTGTGTGGAAAGCTTAATGAAAGAGTTGGGTACAAGTGAGGGGCTAAAAGACTAAAAGGCTAAAACTAAACTAGCATGGAAAGGTAAAAATACAAGTAAAGTGAAATAAGGACAAGTAAAGTAAATATGGATTTATGTTGTAGATTCTGAGGGCCTTTGAAATGGCTAAGTGTTACTTTATTTATAGGCAAGGGTTCTTCCATAAACTGATCTTTGGTAACTACCACGGCTATGCACTAGTTCCCTCGGTTGGCTTGTCTTTCAAGGTCATGTTATTAGGAGGTTGACACATGTCTGTTTAGTCTATACTTGACCGATTAGTGCTTATGCTATGGCCTCGGCAATAATCTCCTTTGGCCACACCAACTTGTGGTTTGGCTAATGCCAGGGGTGTAGTGGAAATTATACTTGGCTATGCTTTATCCTCAACTGAGGGCGCTTGGCTATTTTGTGGTGACAACATATTGCTTGCTGCATTAGGCTAGCCAATTTTACCACTAAGGCTAGTTTAATACAATGGCTCAATTTTTATTTCTTGCTCACCCAAATGACTATTAGCTATTTACCCACTACAGTAACAGCTAGTTGACTGTTTACATGCAGAGTATAAAATCTAGCCAATAGACATTCTTTATTCTACTTTTGCCTTCATTGAACTTCTAGCATTCATTGCTTTGCCTCAAACCAATTGTTTTCTATTCACCATGTCCTCTTCCTCTGATTCGACAAAACCTAATCTCAATCGCAAACCTTCGGCCAATAAACCATTGTCCTTTTCATCTTCTTTGTCCTGTTCTATTAAGCTTTCATTGGAGAAGATGATGGCTTTTTCTTACAAAATCTCTAACCCTTCTACTATCAGAGTCTTCGACGAAGAGAACCAAACGTTCCTTCTTGACCCCGCCATTCATTTTCTGGACCATAGGATGGCCAAGGCTGATGCTTTCATCTTTCCATCCAGGTATGAATTGCTGTTGGCTGCTCCATGGTTCACATCCACAAATGCCCATCCGAGCTCACAGCTTGGCCCAGCCCCTTGGACTTGTATACTTAATGGCTCAACAAGGTGGTTGCTGAATGATTAATTGGATTTTTATATACTTATTTCCCTCATATTTAGTCCATTAATCCTCTTTTGTGCTTAATTGGATTGATTTGGACCATTTTATGTTGGTTTGATTTTAGTTGGGCTTGATTTACTTTTTCCAGCTTTAGGCTAATTCTGACACTGCTTTCATTCCTGGGCCATAACTTGACCTATAGACCTCATTTCATTGTGATTTTTAGTTTGTAGAAAAGTTGAGAGATAGGCCTATAGCTCTTATGAAGAAGTCAGAGGCGGCCAATTCTGATGTTAAGGAGCTGTAATTAGGCCTAGAAATGAACTCAAAGGATGTAGTTGCAGATTCTAAGTAGGGCGTAGTGTTTGGGCGATATCTTAATCCATAAAAGCCTAATTGAGCCCATTCTAGTGGCATTTCAATGCTGACATCCAAGGCTATAACTCACCTTAAGACTACAAATCCAAACGGATGCATCTTCATGGCTAAAATTGTAGAAGAACATCACCGATTGATTTAGGGAACTTAATTAAGTGTTTTTAACATAACTTTCTTTCTAAAGTTTAGAATTTTGCAAATGAGGTGTCCAGATTTAGGTGGGTGATAACTCCTTGTAGTGAGTTATAATTTTAGTTTATTTTTATTTAATTTAGGATATAGTTGTTTAGTTTTAATAATATTTTGTTTTATTTTTATTAAGTAGTTTAGATTCGATGGTACTTTTATTTTCTGTTATTTTCTTATATTATAGATACTTATTTATGTTTTTAGTCTACTTGTTATTATGTAGAAGTACTCAAGTTGGAATTTGGAGCCATGAGAGAGCTTATCTTGCATAAAATCAAGATCTTTCAGCGTTGGAAATTCAATATCTAGCTCTCTAGAAGTCGGATTATGATGGTTCAAGATTCTTCGGAAAGAAAGGAAAAATATCTTCAACTTTGTTATTGGACATCTTTTCTAGTTCTCGAGTCTTCTAGACAAAAAAAGGCGAAACAAGATTGAAGCTTTATCTTATTTCTGATACTATCAAGTCTAACCTTTCATCACTCTTTCACTTGTATCTTGAGTTATAGAACTTCGATTGAGGTGATTCTTGTTGCGTTGGAAAGCTTATGCAAAGATCTACAATTAATATTTTACCTTCGAGGCCAAACTCCAACAATTCTGACCGCTACAGTGCTTGGAAATGTGTAAAAATAGTTAGCACTGTTAGGCAAGCCGCTATAGCGTGACGCCATTTGCAGCAAGTTGCTGGTTCGGGCCAAAATTCGAGGAAAGGATCCGTAGACTATAAAAGGAAACACATAAGGTCAAGAAAAGGATCCCTAGACACTCCCAAACACCTCCCAAGATATAAGACTTCTTCCAGAGAGATTGAAGGTGAAGATTCAAGGATTCCAGAGCTTAAGTTCAACACGGAGAGATCCACATTCTTCCGAATCTCTTGTTTCTAGCTTCAATACTTTATTGCTTTTGTTTCTTCTATCTTCTCATCTTCATACTCTTTCATTGTTTTCTTTTCTTTAGTTATGAACTAGTTTTCTTTTGTAAGGGCATTAGTGGACCCTTTTTGTATGGCAAGTTTACTCTTGGATTAATGTTAATCTTGTTTTCTATCTCTATTGCTTAGTGTTTTTGTTTGTTCTTAATGCTTTTAATTGCTTGATCGTCAATTAATTGATTTGGGGATTTACAATAACTCGAGAGAGGGTTTGTGAATAGAGCCTTTTAACATAAACACCGTGAGCTGAGCGAAAACTAGAGATAGACAAACGACGTTCGTGCAGTCACCATAGGAGCCCATGGAGCTTCAACCTTTACTTAGATTAGTTTGTGCTAAGAGATTAGGCAATCAGTTTAGGATAAAGAGTATTCTCTTAACCTCAAGAGAGGCTAGGAATAAATTAAGGGGAGCCGATCGTAAGTCAATTAGGATAGGAATTGATTAATAGAAATTCATAGTAAATGTGTCTGCAATAGGTGAAATTAATTAGCTGTAGCATCTATCCCATTGCATTTAACCATACTATTAGAATTTTTTTGCATTGGCATTTTTCTTATTTATTTTATTTTATTTAAATTTTAATTTTCTCATCAGTAATTCCATTCTATCCAAATAGTTATTCTCTTAGACTATTTCGATATTTGATCTATCCTTATGGAAACGATACTTTACTTATCACTTTATTACTTGCACGATCCGGTATATTTGCCGGAGCCGCATCAGTGGGAGACAGAGGATTAACATAATTAATGGCTATTGAATCAGTTTTTTTATGTTTTTATTCTGTAATGGCCTAGTTGAATAGGAGGCCAGAACCTTCCAACAATAGGACATATTTTGGAGTAGAATTTTTTGTTTTTTCCTCTGCCTTCTCTTTTCACAAACTTCCTCCCTGTTCATCTCTGAGTTTTCTTTTGTCCTCCATCCATGGAGGAGTAAGTTTCTATCTGATTCAAGAATCAAGGAAGCACTGGCATGCTTGAGAATTGGCTTGATCGGATTTAGCTTACAAACTCCGTTTCATTTGCTCTTTCTCTTATTTTTAATCTTTTTTTGAATTAAAGTTTTTCATTTTGAATTATTGATTTAAAATTTGATTGGTTGCATATTATTCAGTTGATGTATGTAATTCAATTGTTGAAAGAGTGTGAATTAGGTTTTCAGGTCTGAATTCTAAGATTAACTACATTGATACCCTAAATTAACACAATTCAATTAGGTTCTAATGATGCGGAACCCCAACGATATAACGATTCCGAAACCCCAAACACACACTTTGATCGAAGACAAGCAATAGGATAAACACCCTCCATACTAAACCCCTAAGAAACTCGTTCTTAGAAACGTAGATAATTGGGATAAAGAAAGATGAAACTGAGCAAATATCACAAGAGAATTTACCTTTGCAATAGCCTATTCAATTTCTTGATGCAACAAGTAAAGATGATCACTCCTCACATGCAAACACTTGAGAGTTTCCAAGAAGAAACCAGAAAATGTAATTTCAATAATCAGAAAACTCCTACTGCACTTGTTTATGAGGTATTTATACCTCTTACATTAGGTAAAATTAAACCTAAGCCCACTAGAAGAAAGGCCCAACTTACTAAACAAACAATTGGGCCGAATAAAACACCTTAAAATAACTAAATGTCTTCTAAATAAAAACTAACAAAGTTAATTAAATAAAACTTAGCCTAATTATGGACATAATACATTTTAATTCCATTGTGCCACAATTAGAGTTTTGGGCTGCCCGCTTTCACTAGGTGGCCCATTTAGCTTTGTCTTTTCTTCCTTAGCCTATTCTTGATGCATCTCTTCCACAAATGACTTGGTTAAGTTCCCAAAGCTTTCGTTCAGCATCTTTGCTCTTGCCCTTGTGATAGGTCCCACGGGCATGTTGAAAGTTTCGTCTTGCCCTTTAGTGCTGGAATGTCCAATTTGCCTCCTGAGCTCGTATCAATCCCTTTTTCCTCAAAAAGATTTGTCTTCGAATCTGCATCCATATCAAATGGAGAAAGGTCAGAAACATTAAAAGTAGCTAAAACAATGTACTCACCTAGGAGGTCAATCTTATATGCATCTCTCCTTTCGCAAATGAACCCAAACCCAATCGCCAAGTTCAAACACAATTTATTTACGGCCCTTATTCACTCTTTGGGCTATCAAACTACTTCTCTTCTCAATCATCTTACGTGCCTTCATGTGCATCTCTTTAACATTTTCAGCCTTGCTTTCACCATCTAAGCTAACAATATCACTCAAAGGCAAAGGCATTAAATCCAAAATAGCTGGAGGATTAAAAACATACACAATCTCAAATGGAGAAAAACCTGTAGAAGAATGTATAGTCCTATTATAAGCAAACTAAATGAAAGGCAAACAATCTTCCCAAATTTTCAAATTCTTACCAACAACTGAACGCAATAAAGTCCCTAAAGTTCTATTCACCACTTCAGTTTGACCATCAATTTGTGGATGATAAGTAGTAGAATAAAGCAATTTTGTTCCCAACTTACCCCACAACACTTTCCAAAAATGACTCAAAAACTTCACATCACGGTCAGAAACAATAGTTCTAGGGACACAATGCAAATGCAAAACTTCTCTAAAGAACAAATCAGCAATATTTGTTGCAACATCAGTTTTATGACATGCAATAAAGTGAGCCATTTTACTAAATCTGTCCATTACTACCCTTCCTAATTCTAGGCAATCCAAGCACAAAATCCATGGATATGTCAATCCAAGGATGAGTAGGAATAGGTAAGGATGTATACAAACCATGTGGCATAGACTTAGATTTAGGCTATTTACATGCAATGCATCTAAAAAAAATTTTCTCAACATCTTTTCGCATGTGTGGCCAATAAAAATGCTCAGACGACACATCCAAAGTCTTATGCACACCAAAATGACCCATCAATCCACCACAATGTGATTCCCTAACAAGCAATTCTCTAGTTGAGCAAATAGGCACACAAATTCTATTGCCACGAAATAGAAAACTTTCATGCCTATAGAACTTGTTAAATGCACCCTTTTCACATGTAGCATATATATTAGCAAAATCAGAGTTAGTTGCATACGAATCTTTCAAGTGCTCAAATCCTAACAACTTAGAAGAAAGTGTAGTGATTAAAGCATATCTCCTAGATAAAGCATCAGCAACTATATTCTCTTTTCCTTGCTTATAAGCAATCACATATGGAAAGGTCTCAATGAATTCCACCCATTTGGCATGTCTTTTGTTCAACTTACATTGACCTTTTAGGTGCTTCAAAGACTCATGATCAATGTGAATCATGAACTCTTTGGGTAGCAAATAATGTTGCCAAACCTCCAAAGCTCGAACCAAGGCATATAGCTCCTTGTCATAGGTACAATACTTGAGTTGAGCTCCATTCAACTTCTCACTGAAGAATGCAATAGGACATTTTTCTTGCATCAAAACAGCACCTATACCAATCCCAGAAGCATCACATTCTACTTCAAAAGTCTTATCAAAGTTAGGTAAAATAAGAATAGGAGCAGAACAAAATTTTTCTTTCAAAGTGGTAAAAGCAAGTTCTTGTTCCTATCTCCATTTAAACCCAACATCCTTTTTAAAATTTCAATTAAAGAAGCAGCAATGGTAGAGAAATTTTTCACAAATCTCCTATAAAACACAGCTAAACCATGAAAACTTCTTACCTCAGAAACACTCTTAGGTGTTGGCCATTCTTGAATAGCCTTCACCTTCTCCTCATCAACCTCAATACCACGTGCACTCACAACAAAACCAAGAAACACAACTCTATCAATGCAAAATGTGCACTTCTTAAGGTTGGCATACAACTTCTCCTTCCTAAGAACTTCTAAAACAGCCTTAATATGCAATATGTGTTCATCCAAACAATTGCTGTAAATTAGAATATCATCAAAGTAAACTACCACAAACTTCCCTAAGAAATCCCTGAAAACAAGGTTCATTAAGCGCATGAAAGTACTAGGTGCATTAGTTAACCCAAAAGGCATAACCAACCACTCATAAAGACCATATCTTGTTTTAAATGCAGTCTTCCATTCATCCCCTGGTTTCATTCTAATTTGGTGATACCCACTTTTCAAATCAATTTTAGTGAATATGCATGCACCATTCAACTCATCAAGCATGTCATCTAACCTAGGGATAGGATGGCGATACTTTACCGTTATCTTGTTGACTACACGACAATCCACACACATCCTCCAAGTGCCATCTTTCTTTGGAACTAACAAAACTGGAACAGCACATGGACTCATGCTTTCCTTCATGTACCCTTTAGCTAGTAGCTCATCTACTTGCCTCTGAAGCTCCTTTGTCTCCTTAGGATTGCTTCTATAGGCTGGCCTATTTGGAAATAGCCCGAGCACGAAGTCAATTTGGTGCTCAATCCCTCTCCATGGTGGTAATCCACTTGGCATCTTATTGAGGAAAACATCCTCAAATTCCTGCAACAAAGAAACAAATCTACTAGGCAAATTTGGATTAAGGTTAGTTTTAGTAAAAGAAGCCTGCCTAAACCTTATCATAACAATTGCTCTCTTACCTAGAAAAGCACTTTTCAAATCCCTCTCTTTTGCATAGAAACATGATTTTCTCTCAATTCTTTTGCTTTCTTCATTTTTTTCACTCTTTTCTTTTCTTTCACTCATCTTTTTCTTTTCACTATTCAGATTCTTTCCTTTCTTTTCACTCACCATTGGGCCCTTATCTTTTTTCTTTTCTCTCATGGCCTGTTTTCTCTCTTCTTTTTCTTTTGCCTTACTTTTTGAACGCCCAAGAGAAGATTGTTGAAGTTTTATTTGATCAAGATACACCTCTTTGGACAATAATGGAGCAAGTGTGAACTTGTGACCATTATGCTCAAAGGAATACCTGTTCTTGTACCCATCATGTTGCACACGCTTATCAAATTGCTATGGTCTCCCCAACAACAAATGACTAGCTTGCATGGGTATTACATCACACACCACTTCATCACAATATTTTCCAATGGAAAATGCAATCACAACCTGTCTAGTAACTTTCACTTCTCCACTATCATTCAACTACTGCAGCCTATATAGATTAGGATGCTTATCACACTTCAATCCTAGCTTCTCAACTAAAGTAGTACTCGCAACACTAGTACAACTTCCAATATCAATGATCAAGCTACATACCTTTCCACCAACTAAGCACCTGGTATGGAATATATTTTCCTTTTGCTCCAAGCTGTCTTCTTTAACCTGCAAATTCAATGCATGCCTAGCAACAAAAGACTCACCATGCACAACATACTCCATATGTTCATTAGCATCAGAACAATCCTCCAAAGGTGGCATACTATCACTCGCATCAGACTCATTACCATCATCAGATTCAGATACAACTTCTCCACCCCTAATTACCATCACCCTCTTGTTTGGGCAATCAGATGCATAATGACCCAAACCTTGACATTTGAAGCATTTGATATCTCTGTGTTTGGAATTAGCAATAGAAGAAGATGAGTGAGAAATACCTTTCTTCTTTGTTGTATCTAGCCCCTTTTTCTTAGAATCTAAACCTTTATTCTTCTTGGTGTCATCATATTTTGCGCATTTAGATCTCCACTTTGAATTAGAATTGGAAAATGCTTTGGCTGCCCTCCTTTGATTTTGTTGCTTCTCCACCTTTATTGCCATGCTAACCAAATCATCCAGCTCTACATAATGCTGTAATTCCACAACATTTGCAATTTCTTTGTTTAGACCACCCATAAATCGTGCCATGGTCACTTCCATGTCCTTTTCTATGCTGGCCTTGATCATGAGCATCTCCATCTCTTTGTGCTAATCTTCCATTGATTTAGAACCTTGTGTGAGCCTATGTAATTTTTGGTGCACCTCCTTGTAATAATAAGAAGGTACAAATCTCTTCTTCATCACTTGCTTCATCTCTTCCCAAGTCTCAATAGGCCACTCACCATTCCTCCTTCTCGACTTCATTACTTTATCCCACCAAACTAGTGCATAATCTGAAAATGCCACTGCAGCCAATCTCACTTTCTTCTCTTCAGTATAATCATGGCATGAAAAGATCATCTCAACTTTCCTTTCCTATTCTAAGTAGGCTTCAGCATTGTTTCTTCCCTAGAATGGAGAAATTTGCATTCTAATAGCATTAATGTTGCTATCTTGCCTTCCTTGGTTCCTAGCTCTCCTATTTCTTACTGACTCAGCTCCGTTAGATTCCTCCTCATATGGCTGACGATTGAAATCATTGTGATTTTGTCTATGCCTTGGATCACCCCGTCTGCTACTCTCGGAGATAGCTTGTGTCACTTCCCTACTCCATTCATCCATATCATCAAGTCTACTATTCAATTTCTGAAATTGAGAAACAAAGGCTTGGTACATCACCTTCATGTCTGGTGTCATGGAAGTTTCCTCTTCAGCCATTGGAACAACCAGTAAAGTGTTAATAAAACAACCTCACAGCTCACTCTCTCACATGTTTTCACTCAAAAATTTGGGGGCACTCGTGTTTGCACTCAATTCAGGCTTTTACCCTCTTTTGAACTCAACAGTCTTACTTTTGACCTCTTTTGACCACTTTTGGTTGTTGCACTTCAGAAATTAAACAAACCAAAATGAACTCAAATTCACAAGTAATATATGGGACAGAAAATGAATGATAAACTAGCAAAAGAAAAACTCTAGTTTAGGACAAAAGGAAATGCAAAAATCAGCAAGAAAAAAAATAGACACTAACAAATGAAGGAAAACTGGTGCAAATTAAGATCAAGAATGTGTCAAGAAAACACAAGATTGGAACCAAAGAAAGTGGTGACAATAGAAAAACAAAATAAGAAACACACAAAACTGGTTTCAATTTTGGATTCAGAGTGACGAAACACAAAATTAATGCAAGAACTCAACCCAAAATTCGCAAGAACACCCACAATTACTGAAACAAAATCTTGAAATTCTGCAGTTTTTTTTTGCATTTTTTTCGTTTCTTTTTCACATTTTTTTCTCTCTCTAATGAATTCTACAGACACTCTCTCTTTTTTTTTCACGTTTTTCTTTTTTCTTTCACTTTTTTTTTTTTATCTGAAACACAAAATAGCAAAACAGAGACAATAGAAACAACAAAATAGATAAAAATGGGAATAGCAGAGAAAAACCCAGAATAGAAAAAAAATAAATGACAAAATGCAGCCAATGAAAATGCAGATAAATAGGAATTTATCTACAGTCTGCTCTGATGCCAAATGATGCGGAACCCCAAGGATATAACGATCTCGAAACCCCAAACACACACTTTGATCAAAGACAAGCAATAGGATAAACACCTTTCCTACTAAACCCCTAAGAAACTCATTCTTAGAAACATAGATAATTGGGATAAAGAAAGATGAAACTGAACAAATATCACAAGAGAATTTACCTTAATAATAGCCTATTCAATTTCTTGATGCAACAAGTAAAGATGATCACTCCTCACTTGCACACACTTGAGAGTTTCTAAGAAGAAACCAGAAAATGTAATTTCAATAATCAGAAAACTCCTGCTGCACATGTTTATGAGGTATTTATACCTCTTACATTAGGTTAAATTAAGCCTAAGCCCACTGGAAAAAAGGCCCAACTTACTAAACAAACAATTGGGTTGAATAAAACACCTCAAAATAACTAAATGTCTTCTAAATAAAAACTAACAAAGTTAATTAAATAAAACTTAGCCTAATTATGGACATAATACATTTTAATACCATTGTGCCACAATTAGAGTTTTGGGCTGCCCGCTCTCACTAGGTGGCTCATTTAGCTTTGTCTTCTCTTCTTTAGCCCATTCTTGATGCATCTCTTCCACAAATGACTTAGCTAAGTTCCCAAAGCTTTCTTTCAGCATCTTTGCTCTTGCCCTTGCGAGAGGTCCCACGGGCATGTTGAAATTTTCATCTTGCCCTTTAGTGCTAGAATGTACAATTTTCACTGCAAAGTTCGTATCAAAAGGTCTCTAAACATTAACTGATTATGTGTTAATTGATTACATGAAAGTTTTCATGTGAATGCTGAGTTTGAATTGAGGTTTCATTCGAATTTAATGTTAATCATTGATTCAGTTTGCTAAATTATTTTTATAATTCGATGATTGAGTGTCTGTTGTCATTTCTCTTGATTCTTGGATTAGATGCTTCACATTCTATTTAATTTTATTTTAATTCCTTGCATTCATATTTTCCTTCTTTCATTTTAAATCTTATAAACAAAACCCTTGAATTTTTTGATCACATAGCATTAGCATCCTTATCAGATGATCGGAGTTGCATTTTATACTGCAAGTTTATGTAATTCGATTTTGTAATTTGACCGAGCTCGGTACTTGAGTCAAATTTTGATCATGTAAATTTATGTGAATATCATTGCTAATTCTGTTTTGGTGTGTCTTTGCTTAGGTTATAAGTTTTAGTTGATAATTAGTGTATTAGTAGTTGAATTTTATGGTTTTTGACCATTGACTCTTTTTAGTTTGATTTTATAGGACTTGACCTTAAAGGAAAACCATATTCTAGAAGAGGCTCCACTCTTGGAGGAATTGAGTCCCCCCCATTTTTGCCAAATTCCTTCGTTTAGATAGAGTTTTTAAGGTTTTTCAGTTTTTTCGGGATGTCACCAGTATTTTTACAAAAGATTTGGTACTCCGATTAATCTAATTCTTGGTTTAGGGTTTAGGGAAAATAGTCGTCTAAGCAAGACTTTGAGCTTTGCTGAAAGGTTTGCATTTATAAGACAAATTCCTTCATCTTGGCCAGTTTTTTAATTTTTTTAAGATTTTTCTTTGTATTTTTTGACTCCTTGATAATGAAATATTCGAGTTATGGGGGTCCCAAAATTTTTAAAAATCATTTGGTAGTGTTTTTTAATTTTTTTTATTAATTTTGAGTGTTTATTTACATTTTCTAGTGTTCTGTGTTAGGTAGTGACATGGTAGGTGATATTGTTTTGTATGCTGTCCTTTTAGTGCATGAATAGGTCAGACCCACATTCTAATTTGGTTGCATTTGATCCTGAAATTGGGAGAACTCTTAGATTGATTAGAACAGCTAAGTGGAGGTTATTTGGCACTAACTTTGTTGAGGATAGCTTTGCTGACAATTTTGTTTTTGATTAGAGTCCTAACTTTGCTAACAATTCAGTGTTTGCAAAAAATATGGCTAACAAGACACTAAAGGAGCTTGCAATACCCGATGTTAATTATCAAGCTCTAACCATTCAATACCTGGATTTGGATGCAGATTTTGAGCTAAAGTCTGGATTGATTCACCTACTGCCAAAGTTTCATGGTCTTACTGGCGAGGATCCTCACAAGCATTTGAAAGAGTTCCATGTGGTATGTTTAACCATGAAGCCACATGGAGTGGATGAAGACCACATCAAGCTAAGAGCATTTCCTTTCTCATTAGATAGGTCTGCTAAGGATTGGTTATACTAACTTCATCTTGGTTCCATTACCTGGTGGCAAGACATGAAGAGGCTATTTCTGGAGAAAATTTTCCTTGTCTCAAGAGTTGCTGCCATAAGGAAAGATATTTGTGGCAAAAGGTAGATTAGTAGTGAGACATTGCATGCGTACTGGGAAAAATTCAAGAAGCTGTGTGCAAGCTATCCACACCATTAAACAAGTGACCAATTTCTAATCCAATACTTCTATGAAGGCCTCTTACCAATGGATAGAAGTATGGTTAATGCTTCCTCTGGAGGTGCTTTGGTAGATAAAACACCTATTGTAGCTCGAGATTTGATTGCGAATATGGCTGCCAATGCACAATAATTTGGTACTTGAGCTTTACGTCAACAAGAGGAGTAGATGAAGTGCAGACATTTGATGCAAACCAGCAAAGGATGGAGAGCTGAATTAAGGAGTTAACATCATTGGTTAGGCAATTGGCTCTTGGTCAGAAGCAGCCCCAGCAAACCATGCCACTAGCAGCGAGTATTTGTGGCATTTGCTCTCTTCTAGACCATCCAACAGATCAATGTCCAGAGTTGCAAGAGACTAATGAGACTGTTGCTAGAATTTTTCCTGGCAAACCATACTAGCAACAACAACAAAAGAATTATGACCCTTTCTCGAATACTTACAACCTTGGTTGGAGAGACAACCCAAATCTAAGATATGCTGATAATTCCAATCAGTTTCAGCCACAAAACCAATAATTCAGGCACAATGCTATAGGACCAAACACAAGGTAGTAGCAGTAGTATCCACAGCAATCAAAATAGATCAGCTACAGACTAGCAATGCAGAACCAAGCTAGCAGATTTAGTGAAGCAAATGGCAACTAGCAACATAAAGTTCCAATAGAGAACAGAAGCTAGTATTCAGAATCTACAAACATAGATTAGTCAATTAGCAACCACATGAGTAAGCTAAAATACCAAGGTTCTAGTCAACTTGCCTCCCAAACTATGAGCAATCCAAGAAATATGAGTGCCATTACCTTGAGAAGTGGCATAGAGTTGTAAACCAAAAAACCAGCTGAAGCAGAAAAATCTGATTCTACAGAGCAACCTGATGCAGTGACAAAATCACATTCTGTGGACATAGATAGAGATGAAGTAGAGCCATCCAAGAAGAGCAACAACATGACATCTGAACCAACCATTACATTGCCCTTCCCAAATAGAGTAACACAGAATAAGAAGATAGTTGAAGCAGAATTGGACAAGGAAATTATGGAGATATTTAGGAAAGTGGAAGTCAATATTCCATTCCTAGAAGCAATCAAGCAGATTCTAAAATATGCCAAGTTTCTTAAAGACTTGTGCACTCATAGAAGGAGGCTTAAGGGGAATGAGAAAGTGAGCATGGGCAGAACTGTTTCTACCATTATTTAGCCAAGCATTCCTCCGAAGTGCAAAGATCTTGGCACTTTCACTATTCTTTGCATCATTGGAAGCAAGTAGTTTGGCCAAGCCATTTTAGACCTTGGAGCTTCAATTAACATGATGCCAAAATCAGTCTACTAGTCTCTATATATTGGAAAGCTCAAGCCTACAAGAGTGGTGATTCAACTTGCCAACAGGAGCACAACTCACCCTGAAGGAGTCTTAGAAGATGTGTTTGGTGAGAGTAAATGAGCTTATTTTTCCTGTTGATTTTTATGTGTTAAACATGGAGGATGATGTGTATGCTAATCAACCAACATTAATCTTACGTATACCATTTTTGAAAACTGCTAAGACTAAGATTAGTGTGCAGTCTGGTACTTTATCCATGGAATTTGGTGATAGCAAGGTGCATTTTTATTTGTTTGATGCCATGAGATATCCACCAGAAGAACATTCTATTTTTAATTTAGATATCATTGATTCATTGGTCGATGATGTGCATGAAAATTTGTTTGGAGATTTTCCTAAAATTATAGGCATTAGAGATGAATGTCAATGTTCTGATTGTGATGGAATTCATGATGTATGTGTTGTTTGTGCTAAGATTGATGCATGCCTGCATAGTTTAAATTTTGAAATTTTTAATTTTGCTGACGTACATTCTGTGAATCTTGGTTCTGTAAAATCTACTGCGGTTCAAACTGATTCTGTTTCAGCAATTTTAAATTTTGCATATTCTAATTCAAATTTTCCAATTTTAAATTCTGCAGTTTTAAATTCTGTAAATTCTGAGTTAATAGTTTCTGGTCATTCAAAGATTTCTGCACATTATGCTACTTCTACTGATTTTGTTTCCATAGGATATGTTGATGCTGTTGTGCAGAATTTTTCACAGATTGCAGGTGTTGAAGCAAAATTTGCAGAGGCTGTACCATGATTAGAATCTTCCATGATAGAACCACCAACTTTGGAGTTGAAACCACTACCAAAAAATATGAAGTATGCGTTCTTGGCACCAAAGGAGAAGTTGCCAGTCATCATAGCTAAGGATTTACAACTAGAATAAGAAGAGAAATTGTTGAATATCCTAAGGCAGAACATGAAGGCTATAGGATGGACACTTGCAGATATTCCTGGAATTAGCCCCTCTACATGCATGCACAGAATGCAGTTGAAGGAGGGGGTGAAACTAGTGAGGCAACCCCAAAGGAGGCTAAACCCTCTGACTTTTGATGTGGTTAAAAAAGAAGACAATAAGCTGCTAGTTGCTGGGATCATTTATCCAATTTCAAATAGCAAGCACGTGAGCCCGGTGCAAGTTGTTCCAAAGAAGAACAACATTACAGTGGTGAAGAACTCCAAGGATAAGTTAGTGCCTACAAGAGTGCAAAACAACTGGAGAGTTTGCATAGACTATAGGAAGCTGAACCAAGCCACCAGGAAGGATCATTTTCCTTTACCTTTCATTGACCAAATATTGGAGCGATTGGTAGGTCAATCACACTATTGCTTCCTTGATGGATTTTTTTGGCTATTTTCAGATCCATATTGCACCTGAAGATCAAAAGAAGACACCTTCACCTATCCATTTGGCATATTTGCATATCGAAGGATGCCCTTCAGCTTATACGATGCCCCATGTATATTTCAGAGATGTATGGTAAGTATCTTTTCTGAATTTTTAGAGGATTGTATGGAGGCTTTTATGGATGATTTTACTATTTATGGTCATTCATTTGATGCATGCTTGGATAGCCTTGCTAGGTTATTGAATAGATGTATTGAGGCATACCTTGTTTTAAATTTTGAGAAGTGTTATTTTATGGTTAGGTAAGGTGTAGTCTTGGAACATGTTATTTCTAGTGAGGTATTGCTGTTGATAGATCTAAGATCGATGTTATTGCCTTTTTACCTTACCCTACATGCATGCAGGAAGTGCATTCTTTTCTTGGACATGCAAGTTTTTATAGGCGATTCATCTAGGACTTTAGCAAGATTGCTCTTCCATTGTCAAGTTGCTGCAGAAAGACATAAACTTCCAGTTTGATGATAATTGCAAGATAGCTTTTATGTTTTGACCAGTTGAAGCAGCAGTTGATTTCTGCTCTTGTTCTTCAGCCGCCAAACCGGGAATACTCGTTCGAGCTTATGTGTGATGCATCAAACCTTGCAATAAGTGTTGTCCTTTCCTATAAGGTTAGGAAGATCCCTCATGTCATAGCATATACTTCCCAGACCCTAGACTCTGCATAAGCTAATTACACCGCCACTGAAAAGGAGCTTTTGGCCATTATTTTTGCTTTACATAAATTCCGTGCTTATGTATTAGGAATTAAAGTGACTATTTTTTTTGATCATGCAGTATTGAAGTTCCTCTTGAAAAAGGCATATGCAAAGCCCAAACTTATCAGGTGGATATTGCTGTGACAAGAATTTGACATTGAGATTAAGGGCAAGAATGGAGCTGAGAACCTAGTAGCAAACCACTTGAGTCGAATTCCACAGCCTCTCCCTATTTGTGAGACTTTCCCAAATGAGCAACTTTTAGAGCTATGAGGTAAGGACCCATGGTATATTGATTTGGTTAATTATTTAGTTTCTTTGAGTTGCCTGCTTGTTTTAAAAAGCACCAAATAGATAAACTAAGGAGTGAGGCTAAGTATTATGTCTGGGATGATCCTTATTTATGGCAAATGTGTAGTGACTAAATCATTAGGCGTTATGTGCATGAGCTTAGGATTCCTTCTATTTTGCAATTTTGTCACACACTTGCTTGTGGTTAGCACTTTGGTCTATAGCACACTACTAGGAAAGTCTTAGATTCTAGATTTTACTAGCCCACATTGTTTGGTGATGCTTATGCTTATTGTAAGAATTGCGAACAATGCTAGAAGACAGGTAGTATTTCCTGTAGGAATGAGATGCCTCAGTAGCCTTTATTATTTTGTGAGATATTTGATGTCTAGGGTATTGATTTTATGGGTCCATTTCCTATCTCATTTGGTTTTGTTTACATTCTGCTAGCTATTTACTATGTCTCCAAATGGGTGGAGGCTAAGGCCACCCAGATTGATGATTCTTGTTGTAGATTTTGTCATATCATACATCTTTTGCAGGTTCGGAGTGCCTAGGGCTATCATTAGTGATTACGGTAGCCACTTTTGTAACAGGAACATGGTAGCCCTATTAAAGAGATATCATGTCACTCACAAGGTCTCAACTCCATACCACTTACAGACTAATGGATAAGCAGAGGTGTCCAATAGGGAGTTGAAGTAGATCTTAGAGAAAACAGTCCAGCCCAATAGGAAAGATTGGAGTAAGAGGCTTGAGTGATACATGCTTAGAGAGGGTAATTTGGTCATTCCAACAGTGGAAAAAAAAGCTTGTTTCTAGCAAGTTGGTTCTACCTTGGAGATCAAGCAATCCAAGAGCTCATTTCAAGTTACTTGGAGATCAAGGAATCAAGCTTAATTACAGTAACTTGGAGAGCAAGCAATCTAATTATGTTGGAGATATATTTAGATTGTTGTTAGATTCTTTTTTGATTTGTTTTGACATTTTCAGATTTAAATTGAATTAGTATATCTTTTAAGACTTAAATCAAATCTGATCTAATCTATAAAGATCAAATCTGATTTAATTTTGTTAGCGATAAATCTTTTAGGATAGAATCGTATCTTTAATTTTTAAATTTTAGCTTCAAATCAAATCTTTTAGATAGGATTAGATAATTTCTAGTTTTAGAATTTATGTATAAATAGGCAACTTGACCTATAGACAATAGAGAATTTTGATCATATTTTTTTATCATGGTTTAACTACCGAGATAGTTGTGAGGTTTTTCCTCATGTTGTTCTGTGTGATGCAGAATGTTCTATCTTTTCCCTGTTATCTACGTTTCCAAGGACCAGTTTCTTGGGGGTTTAGTAGGGATTATCCCTGTTATCTACGTTTCCAAGGACAGGTTTCTTGGGGGTTTAGTAGGGAGGGTCTTTATTCTACATCTTATCTTCTATCAAAGTGTGTGCCTGGGGTTTTTGGATCGTTATATCCACGAGGTTCCTTCATCATTTGGTATCAGAGCAAGGTCTAGATAAATTCTTATTTATCCCAGGCACACACTTTGATAGAAGATAAGATGTAGAATAAAGACCCTCCCTACTAAACCCCCAAGAAACCTGTCCTTGGAAACGTAGATAACAGGGATAATCCCTACTAAACCCCCAAGAAACTTGTCCTTGGAAATGTAGATAATAGGGAAAAGATAGAACATTCTGCATCACACAGAACAACATGAGGAAAAACCTCACAACTATCTCGGTAGTTAAACCATGATAAAAAAATATGATCAAAATTCTCTATTGTCTATAGGCCAAGTTGCCTATTTATACATAAATTCTAAAACTAGAAATTATCTAATCCTATCTAAAAGATTTGATTTGAAGCTAAAATTTAAAAATTAAAGATACGATTCTATCCTAAAAGATTTATCGCTAACAAAATTAAATCAGATTTGATCTTTATAGATTAGATCAGATTTGATTTAAGTCTTAAAAGATATACTAATTCAATTTAAATCTGAAAATGTCAAAACAAATCAAAAAAGAATCTAACAACAATCTAAATATATCTCCAACATAATTAGATTGCTTGCTCTCCAAGTTACTGTAATTAAGCTTGATTCCTTGATCTCCAAGTAACTTGAAATGAGCTCTTGGATTGCTTGATCTCTAAGGTAGAACCAACTTGCTAGAAACAAGCTTTTTTTTCCACTGTTGGAATGACCAAATTACCCTCTCTAAGCATGTATCATTGAGGATGCATTATGGGCCTACCGTACTGCTTACAAGACTCTTTTCAGGATATCCCTAATTAATTGGATTTTTATATACTTATTTTCCCTCATATTTAGTTTGTTAATCCTCTTTTGTGCCTAATTGGATTGATTTGGACCATTTCGTGTTGATTGGGTTTTGGTTGGGCTCAATTTCAATTTTCTAGCATTAAGCCAATTTTAACACTACTTTCATTTTAATGTGATTCTTGATGTGTAAAAAAGCTGAGAGATGGGCCCATAATTAGATCAGAGGTCAATTCTGATGATAAGGAGCTAAAATTAGGCTTAGAAGTGGCCTGAAGAGCTGCACTCGCGAATTCGGAATAGGCTATAGTGTTTGGGCCATATCTTGGTCCACAAAAACCCAGTTGAGCCCATTCTAATGGCATTTTGAAGCTGACATCTAATGCTACAATTCCTTTTAGACTACGAATCCAAACATACACATTTTCATAGCCAAATTTGCAAAAGAACATTATGGGCTAAATTAAAGAACTTAATTGCATGTTTCTAGCATAACTTTCTTTCTATAACTCAAAATTTTGCAAATAAGATGTCCTGATTCATCTAAGAAATAGGGGATTAATGTAATAAACCGTTACTGATTTAGTTTAGACATTTTTATTCTATAAATGGTTGAGTTTAAAGAGGCCAAAACTTTGTAACATTCAGACAGAATTTGGAATAGAATTTCAATTTTTTCTCTTTTCTCTATCTCTCTCTCTCTTTCTCTCTCACACACACCCCCCTCAACTTTGAATTTTTGTTCTCTCCATACATGGAGGAGTCATCTTCCATCTAATCTAAGGATTCAAAGAAGAATTGGCATTCTTGAGGGTTGTTGCTTTAGAGTTCATGAATTCCAAATCGGTTTCTTCTACTCCCTTTCCTTGCTTTTGATTCAATTTCAGCTTTGAAGGTTTTCAATTTAGAATTGTGATTAATTACTTGATTGCTTGCATATTACTCGATTGATTAATATTGTAATGAAACTATTTGATGAGTAGAATCAGGTTTCAGTTTTGAACTTGAGATTAACTGCGTTGATGCTTGAAATTAACATGAATTGGTTAGCTTCTAAGGTTTATGAGTCTAATCATTTATGTGTTAATTGAATTCATGAAGTTTTTCATGATGCATGAGGTCGAATTAAGGTTTCATTTGAACTTAATGTCAATCACTGTTTTGGTTTGTTGATATATGTATAGAATTTGATGATTGAGTGAAAATTGCTTTCTTTTGATTCTTGGATTGGATGTTTCAATTTTTGCTCATTTCTTTATTTCGGTTCCTATTCATTTTGATTTCCATTCATTTCGTTTTTCTTATTTTATAAAAATAGAAACCCCCTAAAATTTTGATCATATTACATTGTCATATTTGGGAGATGGCCTGAGTTACACTGTTTACTACAATATTTTTTTTTTTGTAATTCGAATTTTTTACAATTCGATCGAGCTCGACATTCGGGTCAATCCCCTTATAGGATTGTCTTTGGTAAGGCATGCTACCACTCGGTGGAAATTACGCGCAGGGCTTATTGGGCAATCAAGAACTGCAACTTTGATTTGAGCTAATCCGGACTTCATAGGAAGTTCCAGCTTCAGGAATTGGAAGAGATCTAGTTAGACGCCTATGGAACTCCCGCATGTACAAAGAAAAGACTAAACTCATCCATGATAAAATGTTGATGCAGAAGGAGTTCTCCATTGGGTAGAAAGTGCTCCTTTATAATTCTTGCCTTAAGCTCTTTTCTGGTAAGCTTCATTTTAGGTGGCTTGGTCCATAAATTGTAACTAAGATTTTTCCATATAGTGCTATGCAGATTTTGGAGCCTAGAATGGATTAAACTTTCACATTGGATGGCCACCGTTTGAAGCCATTTCATGAGGACACAGCTTTGAAGACCATGGAGGAAGTTCGCTTGTTAGCGGCCACCTACACTTGATAGGGGAGTTTCTTTCCCTTTCCTCACCTCATTTTACTCGCCTTACATTTTCATTATTGCATTGCATTGAAGGCAATGTAGAGTTGAAGTATGGGGGGTGGTTTAGTTATAGGTCATTTTTCATATGTATGGTAGTTAGTAAAAAAAGAAAAAATTGCTTTCATTCTCCACTGTTGAAATGACAGTTATTGAGTTAAGGCATTAGTCATTAGGGAGAATAGATTTCCAACATGATTTCATTTTTCTTTCCCATCTTGATATGTATGAGTTGGGTGATTCATTTTGATTTGCTATGATTGACTATGTTGGACTTAACCTTTATGAGCTTTTGAGCTATATTTGGATGGTTGCATTCATGCCATTCTTTTCTTTCTTGTGAGTTTTCCCTCTTAGATTTTGTCATTCTAGAACTTGCTTTGATTCTTCTGAGGCTACATTTTTCATACACATTCATGAAAATGGTAGAGGCATTTCTTTCATTTTAGCCACTTGGCCATATAGCCTACGTTGCAGTTCTCCCTTGTTTAACCCCTTTGAGCCTTGTTGACCATTTTTGGATTTCTAGCACAGTACAAACCTTGACAAGAAAACCAAGTTATATCCAACCTTAAGGAATAGAGAGCATATTGGTTTCATCATTATTGTTGTAACACCCTTTACTACATAAGCCATGCTCGAGTCATGGAGTTATATTAAAAGGTTGTCATTGTGTTAAGAAAGCTTTAAAATGTGGAAAATAAAATACATGGCTCTTTAACTGCGCACTTTATTGCTAACTAATAGTTCATAAGTTTCGTCGTCTTTGATACATAGATGATAAAATACCTACAATTTAAAAGAAATTATGACTAACATAATACACAGAACTTGCTTTCGACTAGTTGCTAGCTAGCTCCAATAGTCACTTGATCTGGTTTGCGCCCGAGTTTTGCTCAGAAAATATCCCAGTACTCTATCTCGCACTTGATTTCCAACTTAAGTGCTAAAATATTTACAGAAAAAAAAAAAAACATACAAGCAGGCAGTAAGAACCTAAGGTTCTCAATAGGCAAACATGAACTATTCTCATACAGTGCCATCATAAACATTCCAGCCGCTTCGGTTTATTATGAAAATATGAGCACATATACGCAAACAGTGGTTCAATTTTAAGTGGAAAACATCTTTCTCGAAGCGGGTTATGTTTTAACAACCACTTGCCATATTATATGACAACACAGCGATACGAATAGTGCAATATGCTTCAACAAGAATCTTAATAACATTATGACTTAATGGGATAATTAAAGATGCACGTAAAGATGCTTGTACTTGTCTATATGCAAGTGCACTTGACTTAATTCGTATCTTTGTTTAACTTGCAACTTGATCTTACTCTTTTCTGTACTTGGTCCCCTGGAGGTGAATGGCCTCTCTTACCCCTGGGTAATAGCCTACTTTTCAAGTCCAAGCTTGTATCTATACATGAGTGATGGGTTTACTTTCCCCGACCCTCACGTGGTAGCTTGGTACGTCCTTCTTGCAAGTTCTTATTATCCTTTCCTTTCCATATCTTATCATGCATGTGGATGCTTTGAGCATTCATGGATATGTCTATTATCTTACTTCTCATATCATATTCTAATTATGCTTGCATGCATGACGTACATGAACATGCCATATAAATATAAATATATTCAAGGCATAATCACCCATAGCATAAGTTCTCATAAATTCCTGCCGAAAATTTGGTAGCATAACGGATCGAGTCCGCTTCTCCGTGAATAGTGCCAGGCTACCAATACAATCAATTAAGTATGCAATTCAATGTAAAACAGCAAGTTACAGCAACATTATTGATCATATGGTATGTCAAAATTAATAGAAATATCAACAGAGTTTTTTGCTCACTCTATGCTCTTCTGCCCGAATTTTGTAAAGTCCACCCTTATTCCAATTCAACTTATTTAGACTTGAATTTTGAATATGTCATAGCTCTATGTGTCTAGTTTCCAATCTTTTTAGTCCCATCTCATTTTGATTTGTATAACTCAAGTTATTTAAGTTTTACCTCGGCCTACCCGGTAGCTGGCCAGATTTACACACTTAAAAATAAAAATTCACTAAAAATCAAAAACTAGTCCAAATCATACAAAATTGCTATCATATTAAAGGTAAAAGGACAAGCTTTCATATGAAAAAGCATATCAATTGCATGTATATATTTTGAGATATGAGCTCTGTAACTTGACTCTACTGGACTATCCTATTCTAGCCTGGTTTGAGCATAAGGTGAATTCATTGATGTACTGGGAATAATTGGCATCGAATCTGACTTTGAAATTTTTATGGAATGTTCCCTCATATGTTAGCTTTCAAAAAACATTGGGTTCACTCAATTTAGGGTTGTGTAGGGTGAGTTACACCTTTCCCAACTCATACTAACTAGATGAGAATCTAGATTTCTAGGTCAAAATTCAAAAATTCATAACTAATTATATACTAATCCAATGGCCTTATATTTTATATGTATGGAAATCCTTGAATGTCTAGTTTCATATAAAAATAGATTCATCAAATTTAAAAGGCTGTAGGCAGAGCTGTACACTCCGCCGTACAGACCATCGAGGGGAAAAACCCTAACAGCTTCTTGAATTCTTCTTGAATTCATGTTTTCCTTAAATCAATCCATCCAATCTTCAATTCAAACTCACATATACACCTTAAACCAACCTTAATTCATCATCATCACTCAAGATAACATCAGAATCATAGATGAACAAGGGACACTAGGCAACCCCAATTCAAAGAAAAGAAGGAGAAAGTTGAGATTCCTACCTTGGTGGTGTGAAATCTTGATGAAACTTGATCTTGGAGTGAAGTTGATGGTTGGGGCTTGAGCTTGGGGATGAGAGGAAGTGGAAGAAGATGAAGGAAAGTGGGAAAATGAGGGCCAGTTTGCACCTCTTATGGGGAGGCCAAAAATATAAAGGGGGAAGGAAGAGAAAAAATGAAAACTTATGAAGGAAGTTGGCTTTTGATTGGTGGACTTCAATCCTCATTCAAACTTGGCTTGGCTTCCCTCTTTTATGGCTGATTGAGGCGCCACTTGTAGGGATGTTTTGGCTAAATCTTGGCCCTCTATCATAGGGTTTTCATAGTATAATTTCTATTGGTCCGGTTCCAACAGTTTAAAATACCAAAATTCTACCGGTTTCCTTCAAATCGGTAAAACAATTTTAGAAAAGTCCTATGAGGTTTCCTATGGTTCTAATCTAATTCCATCAAGTCTAATCTTTCTAGATCATATTTAATTGGCTTTAAGTGAATGCTTAATTGAATCCTAATTAATTCCAATTATTCGATGAAAATCGAACAACTAGACGAAAAACGATAAAAATCCAGTGGAGGTGAGGCCAAGTTTCTCCACTATTTTGAGCAATACTTGGCGCCACTCATATGTCGTAGGGGTGGCTGAATTTCAGCCACTTAAATGAGGGTTTCTAGTAGAAAATTCTACTGGTTTGGTCCTAGCGGTTTAAAATACCGAATCTTCGCCGATTTTCTTCAAATCGGCAAAACTTTACTAAATGACTCTGAGAGAATTTCTATATCTCTATTCTAGTTGTTCCTAAGCCTAATCCCTCTAATTAACATCTAATTAACCCTACTTAGTCAATAAGATCGAATAAATTAATTGTTAACGTGAAATAATCGTTCTTGCAAATTTGGAGCTTTTCTATTTTATAATTTCTGTGGCTAATGGTATATCCATAATTTTGAGCAAGTCCAGGGCACCCCACGTCATTTCACACCAGATTGCCTCCATGGCTCAATCGGTAGAGATTTAAACTTCTACGGTTTCACCACGTGATTCTGCTTTGTTTAAAAACCCATTCTGTTAATTCTATCGATGTGGGGACATAAAAGTCATTTTATAAAAAGTTCTAAGGTTATTGTGGAAATATCCACTTGGGGTAAAAGTACAATTTCAAAAACTTTTGGGCAAGATTACAATTAACAAAAGTTGACAGGGGCACTTTGTTATTTCCTAATTTTTAACATATGGCAGTGCCATATTTTTAATGGCAGTGTTATACTACCCTATAGTTTTGAGTGTAAGGATTGTCATGGTATACCATTGCCTGAGAAATTCCCACACCGTCTAAGAGAAATAATTCAAAGTTTTTATTATACTCTACTTAAGAAAATAGGGGATGTTACAATTGTTGTGTTTGAGATCAAGTATGGGGGTTTGCAAGGATGCACAATAAAAAAGGGGAAATTTGATAAAAGGAAAAGAGGGGTCAAAGAGAGTCAAATGTGTTATGACCAATGCTATTTCTATTCTGTTAGGTTTTACCTTGTCATATCCTCATATTTTCCTACCCTTACCTTAGCCCCATTACAACCATAAATAAAGTCCTCTTGATTTGTGTTTGCATATGTTTGTAAGTAGTGAAGTAGTAGAAGATTAGCAAGCTTAGCACTTTTGATGATTCATTAGAGAATTTGCTTGATCATTTTGGTTATTCCATGATTTTCAGGTTGCATGTATTTATTAGTGTTTTTTTTTTCTTTTCTAGTTAAGCCTTAGTTGAGTCTTGCATGAGGACATGCAAGAGCTAAGTGGAGGGGAATTTCATTAATTGGATTTTTATATACTTATTTTCCCTCATATTTAGTCCATTAATCCTCTTCTATACTTAATTGGATTGATTTGGACCATTTTATATTGGTTTGATTTTGGTTGGGCTTGATTTAATTTTTTTAGCTCTATGCTAATTCTGACATTGCTTTCATTTCTGGGCCATAACTTGAGCTACAGACCTTATTTCATTGTGATCTTTAGTTTGTAGGATAGATGAGAGATAGGCCTACAACTCTCATGAAGAAGTTTGAGGCCAATTCTAATGTTAAGGAGCTGTAATTGGGCCTAGAAATGAATTCAAAGGATGTAGTTGCCGATTCTAAGTAGGGCATAGTTTTTGGGTCATATCTCAGTCCACAAAAGCTCAATTAAACCCATTCTAGTGGCATTTAAAACTTGACATCCAAGACTATAACTTCAAACCACATATCCAAATAGATGCATCTTCATGGCCAAAACCATAGAAGAACATCACTAATTGATTTAGGGAACCTAATTAAATATTTTTAACATAACTTTCCTTCTAAAATTCAGAATTTTGCAAATGAGGTGTCTAGATTTAGATGAGAAACAGAGGATTAATGTAATTAATGACTATTTAATTAGTTTTGTAATTAATGA